>LR749981.1:173416-195506 GCA_902729485.2 Mus minutoides
TCCAGGACCTAAAAAGGGAAATAGAAATAATAAAGAAAACCCAAAGTGAGACAACTTTGGAGATAGAAACACTAGGAAAGAAATCAGGAACCATAGATGTGAGCATCAGCAACAGAATACAAGAGATGGAAGAGAGAATCTCAGGTGCAGAAGATTCCATAGAGAACATGGGCACAACAATCAAAGAAAATGCAAAATGATCCTAATTTAAAACTTCCAGGAAATCCAGGACACAATGAGAAGACCAAACCTACGGATAATAGGAGTAGATGAAAAAGATTTTCAAATTAAAGGGCCAGCAAATATCTTCAACAAAATCATAGAAGAAAACATCCCAAACCTAAAGAAAGAGATGACCAGGAATATACAAGAAGCCTACAGAACTCCAAATAGACTGGACCAGAAAAGAAATTCCTCCCGACACATAATTATCAACACAACAAATGCACTAAATAAAGATAGAATATTAAAAGCAGTAGGGAAAAAGGTCAAGTAACATATAAAGGCAGGCCTATTAGAATTACACCAGACTTCTCACCTGAGATGATGAAAGCCAGAAGATCCTGGACAGAGGTTATACAGACCCTAAGAGAACACAAATGCCAACCCAGGTTACTATATCCCGCAAAACTCTCAATTAACATAGATGGAGAAATCAAAGTATTCCATGATAAAAACAAATTCACACAATATCTTTCCACGAATTCAGCCCTTCAAAGGATAATAAAGGGAAACCACCAAAACGAGGATGGAAACTACACCCTAGAAAAAACCAAAAAGTAATCCTTCAACAAACCTAAAAGAAGACAGCCACAAGAACAGAATTCCAAATTTAACAACAAAAATAACAGGAAGCAACAACTACTTTTCTTCAATTTCTCTTAACATCAATGGACTCAATTCCCCAATAAAAAGACATAGACTAATAGACTGGCTATAGAAACAGTACCCAACATTTTGCTGCTTACAGGAAACGCACCTTAGGGAAAAAGACAGACACTACCTTAGGGTGAAAGGCTGGAAAACAGACTTCCAAACAAATGGTCCAAGGAAAAAATCTGGAGTAACCATTCTAATATCGGATAAAATTGACTTTCAACCCAAAGTTATAAAAAAAGACAAGGAGGGCCACTTCATACTCATCAAAGGTAAAATCAACCAAGATGAACTCTCAATTCTGAATATCTATGCTCCAAATACAAGGGCAGCCACATTCATTAAAGAAACTGAAGTAAAGCTCAAAGCACACATTGCACCTCACACAATAATAGTGGGAGACTTCAACTCCCTACTCTCACCAATGGACATATCCTGGAAACAGAAACTAAACAGAGACACATGGACACTTACAGAAGTCATGAAACAAATGGATTTAACAGATATCTACAGAACATTTTATCCTAAAACAAAAGGATATACTTTCTTCTCAGCTCCACACGGTACCTCTTCCAAAATTGACCATATAATTGGTCACAAAACAGGCCTCCACAGATACAAAAATATTGAAATTATCCCATGCATCCTATCTGACCACCATGAACTAAGGCTGATCTTCAATAACAACATAA
This sequence comes from Mus minutoides, assembly GCA_902729485.2. Taxonomy (NCBI): domain Eukaryota; kingdom Metazoa; phylum Chordata; class Mammalia; order Rodentia; family Muridae; genus Mus; species Mus minutoides. Next base: position 174,985 of record LR749981.1, read on the forward strand.
ATAATAGAAAGCAAACATTCTCATGGAAACTGAACAACGCTCTACTCAATGATTTCTTAGTCAAGGATGAAATAAAGAAAGAAATTAAAGACTTTCTAGAAAATTTTCTAAATTTTCTAATTTTCTAATGAAAATGAAGCCACAACATACCCAAACTTATGGGACACAATGAAGGCAGTCCTAAGAGGAATACTCATTGCCCTGAGTGCCTCCAAAAAGAAACTAGAGAGAGCATACACTAGTANTAAACAGGCCCATTTCCCCTAAAGAAATAGAAGCAGTCATCAATAGTCTTCCAACCAAAAAAAGCACAGGACCAGATGGGTTTAATGCAGAGTTCTATCAGACCTTCAAAGAAGACCTAATTCCAACTCTCCTCAAACTATTCCACAAAATAGAGACAGAAGGTACTCTACCCAACTCATTCTATGAAGCCACAATTACTCTGATACCTAAACCACACAAAGATCCAACAAAGAAAGAGAACTTCAGACCAATTTCTCTCATGAATATCGATGCTAAAATACTCAATAAAATCCTTGCAAACCGCATCCAAGAAAACATCAAAATGATCATCCATCATGACCAAGTAGGCTTCATCCCAGGAAAGCAGGAATGGTTTAATATATGGAAATCTATCAACGTAATCCACTATATAAACACACTCAAGACAAAAACCACATGATCATCTCCTTAGATGCTGAGAAAGCATTTGACAAATTCCAACACCCATTCATGATAAAAGTCTTGGAAAGATGGGGAATTCAAGGCCCATACCTAAACATAATAAAAGCAATATACAGCAAACCAGTAACCAACATCAAACTAAATGGAGAGAAGCTGGAAGCAATCCCATTAATATCAGGGACTACTCAAGGCTGCCCACTTTCTCCCTACCTATTCAATATAGTTCTTGAAGTCCTAGCCAGAGCAATTCAGCAACAAAAGGAGATCAAGGGGATGGATACAAATTGGAAAGGAAGAAGTTAAGATGTCACTCTTTGCAGGTGATATGATAGTATATATGATAGTATAAATTCCACCAGAGAACTCCTAAACCTGATAAACAGCTTCAGTGCAGTAGCTAGATATAAAATTAACTCAAACAAATCAATGGCCTTTCTCTACACAAAGGATAAAAGGGCTGAGAAAGAAATTAGGGAAACAACACCCTTCAGAATAGTCACAAATACCATAAAATACCTTGGTGTGACTCTAACTAAGGAAGTGAAAGATCTTTAGGACAAGAACTTCAAGTCTCTGAAGAAAGAAATTGAAGAAGATCTCAGAAGATGGAAAGATCTCCCAGGCTCATGGATTGGCAGGACTAATATAATCAAAATGGCTATCCATCGGAAAGCAGTCTACAGATTCAATGCAATCCCCATCAAAATTCCAACTCAATTCTTCCCTGAGATAGAAAGGGCAATTTGCAAATTCATCTGGAATAATAAAAAACCTAGAATAGCAAAAACTATTCTCAACAATAAAATAACCTCTGGGGGAATCACCATACCTGACATTAAGCTGTACTACAGAGCAATTGTGATAAAAACTGCATGGTACTGGTACAGCAACAGACAGATAGATCAATGGAATAGAATTGAAGACCCAGAAATTAATCCACACACCTATGGTCACCTGATCTTTGACAAGGGAGCTAAAACCATCCAGTGGAAAAAGATCAGCATTTTCAACAAAGGATGCTGGCACAACTGGCTGTTAGCATGTAAAAGAATGCAAATTGATCCATTCTTATCTCCTTGTACAAAGCTTAAGTCTAAGTGGATTAAAGACCTCCACATAAAACCAGAGATACTGAAATTTATAGAGGAGAAAGTGGGGAAAACCCTCAAAGATATGGGCACAGGGGAAAGATTCCTAAACAGAACAGCAATAGCCTGGGCGGAAAGATCAAGAATTGACAAATGGGACCTTATAAAATTGCAAAGCTTCTGTAAGGCAAAAGACACAGTCAGCAAGACAAAAAGGCCACCAATAGTTTGGGAAAGGATTTTTACCAATCCTACATCTGATAGGGGACTAATATCCAACATCTACAAGGAGCTAAAGAAGCTGGACTCCAGAAAAACGAATAACCCCATTAAAAAATGGGGTACAGAGCTAAACAAAGAATTCTCAATTGAGGAATTCTGAATGGCTGAGAAACATCCGAAAAAATGTTCAACATCCTTAATCATCAGGAAAATGCAAATCAAAACAACACTGAGATTCCACCTCACACCAGTCAGAATGGCTAAGATAAAAAATTCTGGTGACAACAGATGCTAGCGAGGATGTGGAGAAAGAGGAACACTCCTCCATTGCTGGTGGGATTGCAAGCTTGTACAACCACTCTGGAAGTTAGTCTGGAGTTTTCTCAGAAAATTGGACAAAGTACTACAGAAAGATCCTGCAGTACCTCTCCTGGGCATATACCCAGAATATGTTCCAACTGGTAAAAAGGACACATGTTCCACTATGTTCATAGCAGCCTTATTTATAATAGCCAGAAGCTGGAAAGAACCCAGATGTCCCTCAACAGAGGAATGGATACAGAAAATGTGGTACATTTACACAATGGAGTACTATTCTGCTATTTAAAAAATGAATTCATGAAATGGATGTATCTGGAGGATATAATCCTTAGTGAGGTAACCCAGTCACAAAAGAAGTCATTGGATATGCGCTCACTGATAAATGGATATTAGCCCAGAAACTTTGAATACCCAAGATACAATTTGCAAAACACAAGAAAATCAAGAAGGAAGACCAGCGCGTGGATACTTCATTCCTCCTGTGAATAGGAAACAAAATACCCATGAAAGGAGTTACAGAGACAAAGTTTAGAGCTAAGATGAAAGGATGGACCATACAGAGACTACCCCACCAGGGGGGAATTCATCCCATATTCAGTCATTAAACTCAGACACTACTGAATAGGATAGCTAGTGCCTACTTAAGGGAACCTGATATCGCTGTCTCGTACAGAAGTGGATGCTCATAATCATCTATATGATGGAACACAGGGCCCACATTGGAGAAGCTAGACATAGAACCCTAGGAGCTGTAGGCGTCTGCAACCCTAGAAGAGGAACAACAATATGAACTAACCAGAACCCCCAGAACATGTGTCTTTAGCTCTACATGTAGCAGAAGATGGCCTAGTCGGCCATCATTGGGTGGAGAGGCCCCTTGGTATTGTGATATTTATATACCCCAAAACAGGGGAACGCCAGGACCAAGAAGTGGGAGTGGGTGGGCAGGGGAACAGGGCGTGGGACGGGGGAACTTTCGGGATAACATTTGAAATGTAAATTAAGAAATTATATAATAAAAGCTAATTGAAAAGAAAGAAATGTAATAAGCATAATACATCGACAAAAAAAGAGTCATATGATCATCCGAATAAAAGCAAAAAAAAAAAAAAAAAAAAGTGAGAGAGAGAGAGAAAATCTTTGATGAGATTCAACGTGCCTTCTTAATAATAGCCCTAAACAAGTAGGACTGTAGGAAACATATTCCAAGAATAGAATGTTTCTGTATGATAAACCCATGGCCAATATCATCCTGTATGAATAAAACCATTAATAAGCCTCATTAAAATCAGGAATGGGAGTAGACTGCCCTCTATCCTTACTTCTCATTCATGAAAAATAAGAGTTAAGGGGATATGTAGAAGAAAGACCAATAAGAGTAACATTCATAAAGTGCCTAAATGAAATATAGTATTTTGTATACAAATAAAAAAATGAATGGAAATAAGTCTCATTGGCAAACTCTGAACAGAACATCCTCCTGTGGCTGTGGGAGAGGAGAGCAATGGGATATACATTTCTACTAAAAAACAGTATGGGAAAGCTGAGTTTCATAATTAATTATGGGTTTATTTTCCAAAAAGGTATGGGTAGATGTTTCAAAATTAGAAAGCAAATATTCATTTTCGCACTTCAGATGGTAAATTAGAGAGTCTTGCCCAAATGTTTTGGCATGTCTGGTACGCTAAGAGAGGTAGAGTCATCTTCATGCGTTTAATAACATGTACGATTCAACTTCTACACACACACACACACACACACACACACACGCACACACACAGAAAATCTATGCAAATCATTTAAGACAATATCAGTCCTAATTGACACTTGTAATTTTTTTTTAAAAAGTATAACATTTATATTGTTTGACAGCAATTTTAGTCTTCAAATAGTTTATTTATTCAGTTAAAATATCAGCATGTTTGTTCTCATTACTAAGATACCTGTTAGGTAGCAAATTGTAAAGAATGAAGAAGTTGTTTCCATCTGTATGCTCCTTACCGTGTGTGGAGATGATGAAGAAGCACAGAAATCGTGATGCAGCCAAATGCAGTGTCCATGCATCCTCAGAGTAGTTGAGCATGATAGGGCAATTTAGAAGAGTAGACACTGGGTCGGGGGTAGGGAATAATGGATGAGCAGTCATTGTGGGTTGCTCAAGAGTAGAAATGTGTGGAAACATTTTATACCAAGTGTTCATAAATGTATTATGTCACAAAGCAGAAAAAAGCCTCTTTCACAAACAGCATACTAAAGTGCTGCTACCTGTATATATGAATCACAACCACTGGAGTCAGAACTTTTTTCCAATTATTACATTCCCATGCCAAGCAAGTCAGTATGTTCTCATAAGCACTTTTTAGAAGATCAATTATGTGCCTAATGCCTTTTCATTTTCCTCAATGCTATCAAATCTATTCTTATTTTGTTCCCAAGAGTATTTTTAAAGTAAGTAGTGTTTTCCTATTCAAACTGAGGCTCCCTTTACTATTGTATAAGAAAGATTATTGATCATTTACCCCGAATACCCTGTTTTAAATGTATAAATGCTTTACTTGCAGAGAGGCTTAGAGATTTGTTCATGATCATCTTAACCTTTACCTTTACCTCTGACATGTCCATGAGTAATTGCCTAAGAGCATAAATAATCAAAGGAAGGTAAAAACTTGGAGCTGAGTAGGCTGCATTGAGCATCAAAGCATGCAAAATCCCAGTTTTGGGGTCTCGCCTTGTGGAATAAGCAATAAAAGACAAAATCTGTACTCTCTTGCCATGTGTACTTTAGAAACATTTTAAATGGCAATAATTTCCCATTTTTATTACTTTACTGGTTGGCAGTTCATCCCAAAAGTGAAAACCTCAGGCTATCGAGAGTCCAGATCTGAGCCCAAGTCCTGCCTTTGCCACTTCCTATGGATAGATATGGCCAATTCAACCAACATTTGTAGACTTCTTTTTCTCTTGCTCTTCTAATGAAGATCATAATATCATGTCTAATACTCTGTAAATATGAAATTTGCCATTAATTAGTAAAACAAGTACAAGGATTAGATAAAAATAGAATATTGCTTTTGTTTCAATATTATGGTTCTCCAGAGAAATAGGACCAGTAGAAGGAGCCCTATTTTAAATAAGAGGTTTATATGATGAGGGAACTAGCAAAACTGCAGGCTTGGATAGCATATCTGTGGACTTGTACTGTGTGCTTCTTTAGGATTGGATGAGGCTCAGCTACATAGTGAAGGTTATTCTGCTTTACTCAGTCTCACTGTTGAAATTAATTAGATAATTTGTTTCATTATGGATAAAATAATTTCATTATAATGAAATTAATAAACTAAGTTAATGAAAAATACCCCACAGAAAATTTTACAGACTAAGTGCATGGCCCTGTATCTGGCTCAGCACCTCAGCCCAGCCAAGCTGATCCATAACTATTATATTTCTTCAGCATCTTGATTGTATTTTAAAGACAATGTTGATATGTCTACTACTAGTAAGACCATCATTTCAGACACACAGCTTAGGTTGGCTAGTATTTTGACAGGCCTGGATGTAGATCACATTTTCTCTTTGTTAATAATGAAGCAGTAACACTCTGTGGTAGGCTTGGTTTATTTGTGTTCTTTCACAAACTGGTTCCAGCTAGGGACATTCATGGTCTCATACATTCCCTTCTTCCAAACCAATATCTGTTACATTGCTCCCACACTAATTAAGGAGTCACCTACACAGCCATCAATACTCACAGTTAACTCACTTATATTTCTCTGGAGTGATGACCTTCCCCTCAGTGACAAGTACTGACCTTTAGTGATTATTAATGTTATTCAGATTCTGGCCATGGAATCTAGATTTGTTTTAGAATGAGCCCAGTGGGAAGCCATCGGCTGCTTTAGATATTTCAGTTGGGCTTTAGTGGGTAGGCCAGGTCTGAGTCAACTGTAATTTTAGGCCACCACTGTTCTGTCAGAGGTGGCCTAGCAAGCTGAGGAGCACTGTCAGTCTCTTGGCTGATAGGCTCAGGGGACACTCTAGCATCAATCTCTTGGCTGATAGGCTCAGGGGACACTCGAGCTAGCATGAATGCTTTGCTTGTTGAAAGTGGCATAATTTGCCTTGTGCTGGTACATGTTATTAAAGCTGTTGTTTAATGTTCTTTTCCAAGGACATCATCTCTGGCGTTTTTATCATCCGGGGAAATGTGTGTTAGCAGAAATGATCACATTCCTGGTGATTTTCTTTGGAAATGGTAAACTTGCTGAATTTACTCTCTCTTCTATTAGGGGTGGATAATGAGAATTCGTGAGGATTATTAAGCACTCCTAGCTTTCAGTAGGAACTTATTTAGCACAGATGTTTCTATAATTGCAGTACACTGGGAAAATTCAGTGTTCAATGGCCCAAAACTCATTATTACTTATTACTTCTACCTGTGTATTGTGGTAGCAGAAAGCTGGGCTGAAATGTTTCATTTAGCTGGGGCAATAGCTGAGGATCCCAAGTACTTTAGGAAGACTACCAAGAAGAACAAATTGGGTTATGTTCTGCCTAAACTCTTACTATTTACTTATTAATCAGTACATCAACATTCTTGTATGTTAAGGGTCCAGGTCACATCATCATGTTAATTTTCTCCAGTCAAATCTCCAGTTGATGCCTAAGAGAGAGAGAAAACAAACAAAAACAAACCAAACCAAACCAAACCAAACCAAACCAAAACAAAAAAAAAACAAGGAAAGAAACAAACAAACCCCTCCCCCCAAACAATACCATAGAATTTTAGGAAAGTTTAGAGACAAATAATATAACTAACCATTGTGCTTCATTGGAATAATAGTATGGAACATATACAATTATATATTTTTCCCATTTCTTAGTAAAACACAGCTATCTTACTTTAGCAGTATGCTTATATTTTTAATAAAAACATGACAACATTTAAAAACAGGAAAAATATTTTAAAAACATTTATAAAAGGTCACTTTTCATATTATTTCTTTTCTGTATTCTTTTAAAAATATTGATTATTTTATTTATTTACATTTTAAATGTTATTCCCTTCCTGTTTTCTCTCCACAAAACCCCTATCCCTTCCCCCATTCCCCTCTGATTTTTCTGTACTCTTAAACTAAATCTATAAAGTTTTTCCCCCACTATGTTTAGTGTTTCTGTAAACAACAGAGAAGCCATGTGGGTGCAGCTTACAACTGTGCTGAGGACAGACTTAATAGACTTTCCTCAGAAGTTAGCTAAGGTGTCTGGGTTTTGAAGATGACCAATGAATGCCTATGATGTAGCTGGCTTTACATTAAGCACTCACAGATATATTTTACAAGAATCTTAATCTTGAGAAAGTTGGAATTGCTGGTCACTCCTGATTGTTTAGGCTTATAGTTTTTGGTTTTGTATTTGTGTATGTGTTGAAGCTAGTATGTCAGAAGTTGAACGGTTTCCAGGCACATTAAAAAAAAAGAGAGATAGTTTTACCTTCTATGCCCAGGAATCCCAGAGAGCTTCATGTTAATATTACAGAGGAAAAGAGAAAATAAACATGAATTTAGTGGTATTTTTCATACACAAGAATTAATATAAATGTTATGTATATGTATATGTATTATGTATATTATATATACATGCTATCAAGTTTGGGGCCATATGTGAAACATGTAACATCTGTAAAAAAGATGTAGTAAGATTGTAGCCATATGCTGTTTTTGCATTTTTATTGATAGTAAAAATAAGTTCAGGTCTTTTTTTGAGCAATGGCAAAACAAAGATGTCAAAACAGTCTACTAGATTTGGATAATTTAGACTTTATCAGGATAATCTTATAATTTAACTCAATAAATCAATTCATCTTCACCTCTCCTTCCATCCTTTTATTGCATGCTGATAAATGTTTTTGTAAACACACACACAGATGCATATATACAACAATGCAAAAAGAGTCTATATGTTTGAGAGAGAGCAAGGTGTGTACATGGGAAGTTTTAAAAAGATTGAAAAGGCAGTAATTACATGATTATGCTGTAGTTGTAGGAAATCACACAGATTTGCAGCCATATTTTAAACTTTCCCACAGAACTTGAATATATATTCTTTTACCAAAGGCATGTTCAATTCTTTAAGTGCTCAGCTAATTTCTGCATGTGGGTTTATTTTAACTGTCTGAAGGCATCTCAAGGTTAAGGTATTCATGAAAATTATCTCATTAGTTTTCAAACCTTTTGGTTTTCAAGCTTTTTACTGAGATCTTAAATGTTTAATCTACTTGATCATGAAAACAATCTCTTAGGAATCAAGAAATGGCCTGTTTTGGTTGTAGTATCTGGCTTTAGATGAAATTTGGGAGCTTAGAGATTTAAAATAAAGGTAAAAACTAATTAAAAGTTTATACCAAGGTTATTTGAAAATAATGTCATTTTGACTCTTTGCTGGGGAAATCCAGTTTTTAAAACAGAAGTGCAGAAGAAATTCTGACCTTAAATTCTGTTTGCATAGTTCAATTCTCATTCATTTGCAGTGATATTTTTGAAGATCTAAATCAAATTCTTCTTAGAGACAGAAAATAAGTGACAGAGATACAGCTAAGACTGGTGACACTTGGACAAGATGCTCCAGCTTCAGACGGAGCCATCAGCAGCTTCTTACTGTCAGATGCCGAGGCTCTTCTTGCCCATTCCTTCCCTGGAATTCACCTGGCAAAGAGCTGAAATAATAACTTCTCTGCCAATTAAAGAGTTCTACCTGGGGCCAGTCAGAGCTTAGTTTGGGGACAAGGTCACTTGCTGGGATGGAGTTGTAGATCCCCAATTACTGGTAGTTCCACTAGCTCTTCTAACTTGCCAAATAATGAGGAGACTTTGAAGGCTAAATCCAGCGTCGCTCCTAGCGGGGTTAATGCAGAGTGAATGACAACGATACCGAGGCGTGTGAGTCTGACAATGTCTGTCAAGCTCAGTTCACAAGGATGACGAAGTTCACTGCTACTCAGTGGTACTTAGAAAAGGTATTGGTCTTGCTCTTATCAGTGAGAAAAGACTACAACCCACACTTTGGCAGAAGTTCATTAACTCTTTCATGCCATTCACACTATCTGGGTGTGAACTTTGTTAATGACAGAAGATGAATATGTTACAGCAGGGCAGCCTGTATTAGAACCATGATACTGTACTCTGTTTCTTGTGTCTTCATTTTCTAGTAGGTGCCTCCCCCAACAATTCTAAATTATAAGTTTACTGATGAATAACAGCATATAAACCATTACAATCAGTACTCCTTATTAACATAACAGAGAATAACAACAAAATTATTCTACCACAGGAAAGCCAGAAAATATTTTATGCAATGGTAGTTTTTAATGCTGCTCTTATTAACAAATTATTAAACTGAGTTGTGGACCAAAAATCACTCAGCAAAGAGCTTTATAATTTTTTTCTTTGATTGGCCATCTGAAATTTGTAGGAAGCTGACTAGGTAGCCTGAAATCTGCTGTCTCCAAATCTACATCTTTCATGTTTCAAGTTTCTTATGGGGAGTTAGAGAATACAAAAGAGATATAAGTCACAGTCTTTACATTTTTAATTTTAATAAGTGGGACAAAATTTTAGAGGAGAAACATGATCACTTCAGAGGGTTTTAAATATTAATTGGAATATTATTCAGCCTTATGTGGATGTGCACTTTATCTCCTCACCTCCTACTTGCCAACTGTCAAAGCAAAGCTATGCCATAGAAAACAAAGGAGAGATGCTGCTGTCTGCTTACAAGACATTTTTCTCTATGGACTCTTCTCTTTGACTATCCAGATCACCATTTCCATTTGTTCACAAATCTTTTTTTCCTCTATAACCATTTCCAGTTCATAACACTAAAAGTATCAGACATAGAATAGGCAAAATACTCTCTCTAGAGAAGTCCCAAGGCTTGTTTATTATATACTTTGTGTTAGTGGAGGATTGACTTTCTCTTCTGACTTGCTGGGACCTGGTAAGAGCTGGCTGGGCCTTTCTCCTGCACTCTGTAGAACAGTTCTTTCCTCCTAGGGGTCAAGAGTGCCATGTGATTCAGCCATTGTCATTCTTTTCACTGAAAGTTTCTTGCTGTTCCTCTCAGGGTACCATATGTCACATCTATTAGCTATATTGATAGTTAATGTGCTCTTGGAGGCCCATATAGGTAACATACACTTTAAGTACAGAGAGTTGTGCTATGTTAAACATATGAACCAGATTTTGTTAAATGGAGTTGGTGGTTATTCATGGAGTGTGATAGTGTACAAAACTTGGGTCAGCCAGCCTTTTAAAACTTTCCCCTACCTACCCCATGACAGTCACCACAAAATCACATGAGGTACATATACCTGGACAATCTTGTTCAGATTCTCATAGCTTACAGTTTTTGAGGTTTCTAGTCTGGAGAATCGAAATTGTTAACATGAATGGGGTATGGGGATATATAGCAGTCTCAACCTCATTTCATTTGCCATAGAACTCTCTTAAAATAATTTCCATACTTGTTGCAGCTAAAACTATGGGAAAACCACAAATAATTAGAAAAGTACAAAATACATTTCTAGCAATCCATCTATAAAGAGGCATGTATTGGACTAATTTTTTTTTTAAATGGTGTAGTACCAGAGTGGGTCGTCAGTGACTAAAGATAGAAGCTCCCCAGGGACAATTGCAGGCATGATGTTAACACTGTGGCAAATACCACCTTACTTAATTCTCACAGCAATATCAGAAGTGCTACAATCCTTAGTCCCATGTCCTAGACAGGAAAGCCTCATTAGTGTTGTAGGACGTGCACAAGCACTCTCAAAACCAGCACTTCTCTCCTAGGCGTTGCTATAGTGCTCATCCTTTCTATCAGCTCACACTTGTGTTCATGTCATTTTATGACACTTTGGTTGTAGTCTGTCTTTTTCACATGACCAGTTAAATGGTATATTTTCTCAATTGAACCATGGCTGGATCTTCAATTTCCATGGTTCCAACTCTTCTTTGCTATAAAGCAATCTTTTCAATGACATCACAGTATCAACTCACTCTGCCAATAGGTTAGTTTACTAGAATTATTTTGTGAAGATAACATAGAAATGAAAGATATGATACATTATTGAACAATTTATGAAGAATTAGAGTGAATGTCTGAATCTGTAGCCCAGTGTCCACCTAGTGTGCATAAAGACCTGGATTTTATTCTCAGTACTTGGGGAAAACATTTATAGTGAATTAATTCTAGTGTAGAAAGCATTTTGTAATTTTAATCTTCCCTGTAAATTGTAAAAATTTCTTTCTTCTTGTTATCACCAGTAAGACAGTAGATAAACATTTACATTAGTAGGAATTAGGAAAAATGATATGTGCTCAGAAACTTGGGACATTAAAAGTTATTTTACATAACTTTTATAAATAATGTTATGAAGTGTTTTACTTCCTTTTATAAAGCTTACTTAACTTGCTATATTTTTTTACTACTTAGCTAACTTTCTTCAGATATACTAAAAAACGGATATAGTTAAAATAGCACCCATGAAAAACAGAAAAAGGAATATATATTTTTATCTCAAATAAACTTGACATAAATCAAATTTCAAATCCCATTAGTCTCTTTAATTTAATATTCATTGTTATAATTTTGTCTTTAATGGAATTGTCTGGTTAATCTTGAGTCACCTGGGAAGAGAACCTCAGTTGAGGAGTTTCCTCCATCTTACTGGCCTATAGGCAAGTCTTCAGGATATTTTGTTTGATTAGTGACTGATATGTCAGGACCCAGACCCCTGTGGATGGTGCCACTTCTGAGAAGTTTTTTTGGCTTCTACAACAAAAAGCAAGCTCCACATGGACGCCCCCAACCCCCAGGCCACCTAAATTCTAAAGTCCCTGGGGCCACCAGTCTCTTGAGGGTTAAGTACATCATTTCTGAATGAACACAGACCTGGAAATCCTCTACTGTATGTGTGTTGGAGACCTTATATCAGCTGGCATATGCTCTCTGTTTGGTGGTCCAGTGTTTGAGAGATCTCGGGGGTTCAGATTAATTGAGACTGCTGTTCCTCCTACAGGATTGCCTGTCCCCTCAGGTTCTTTCAGCCTTTCCTAATTCAACAACAGGGGTCAGCTGCTTCTGTCCATTGGTTGAGTACAGATATCTGCATCTGACTCTTTCAGCTGCTTGTTGGGTCTCAAAGGGCAGTCATGATAGATCCCTTTTTGTGAGCGCTCCATAGCCTCAGTAATAGTGTCAGGCCTTGGGACCTCCCCTTGAGCTGGATCCCACTTTGGGCCTGTCACTGGACCTTCGTTTCCTCAGGCTCCTCTCCATTTCCATCCCTGTAATTCTTTCAGACAGGAACAATTATGGGTCAGAGATGGCAACCCCCTACCTCATTTGATGCCCTATCTTCCTGCAGAAGGTAGGCTCTATAAGTTCCCTCTCCCTACTGGTGGGCATTTCATCTAATGTTCCTCTCTTTGATTCCTGAGAGTCTCTTACCTCGCAGATTTCTGATGGATTCTGGAGGGTTCCTCAACAACCTATTTCCTGAGTTGCCTGTTTTCATTCCTTCTGTTGGCACTCAGGGCTTCAGTCCTTTTCCCTCACCCAATACCATATCAGGTTCTCTCCTCCCCCTCCCCCAATACCCATATCCATCCCCACTTTCCCTCCCAGTTCCATCCTTTCTTCCAAATTGGAATTGCTTTCTTCTCTCTGCTAAGTAGGACTGAGGCTTCCTCATTTGGGCACTTCAGCTTGGTGAGCTTTTTGAGTTCTGTGGAATATATCTTGGGTAATCTGTACATTTTTTGTGTGGCTAATATCCACCTGTTAGTGAGTAGATACCATGTACATCCTTTTGGGTCTGAGTTACCTCACTCAGGAAGATATTTTCTAGTTCCATGCATTTGCCTGAAAAAGTCAGGATGTCCTTGTTATTAATAGCTGTGTAGTATTCCATTGTGTAAATGAACCACATTTTCTTTGTATCCATTCTTTTGTCCTGGGACATCTAGGTTGTTTCCAGGTTCTGGTTATTACAAATAAGGCCACTATGAATATAGTGGAACACATGCCCCTATGGCACAGTGGGACATCTTTGGATATATTCCCAAGAGTGGTATAGCTGTGTCTTCAGCTATTTTCAAATTTCTGAGGAAACTCCAGATTGATTTTCAGAGTGGTTGTACCAGCTTGCAATCCCACCAGCAGTGGAGGAGTGTTTCTCTTTCTCCACATCCTCACCAGCATCTGCTGTCACCTGAAGTTTTGATCTTAGCCATTCTGATTGGTGTAAGATAGAATATCAGGGTCTTTTGGATTAGCATTTCCCTAATAAGCAGATATTAACAAAGAATCTTAGAATACCCAAGATACAATTTGCAAAACACAAGAAAATCAAAAAGAAGGAAGACCAGAATGTGAGTACTTCATTCCTCCTTAGAATATGGAACAAAATACCCATGAAAGGAGTTAGAGAGACAAAGTTTGAAGCTAACATGAAAGGATGGACTATCCAGAGACTACCCTTCCCCGGGGATCCATCCCATAATCAGTCACCAACTCAAACACTATTGCATATGACAGCAAGAGTTTGCTGAAGGGACCGTGATATAGCTGTCTCATATGAGGCTATGCTGGTGCCTGGCAAATACAGAAGTGGATGCTCACAGTCATCTATATGATGGAACACAGGACCATCAATAGAAAAGCTAGAGAAAGTACCCCAGGAGCTGAAGAGGTCTGCAACCCTATAAGAGGAACAACAATATGAACTAACCAGAACTCTCAGAGCTTGTTTCTCTAGCTGCATATGTATCAGACAATGGCCTAGAGATGCCCCTTGGTCTTGCAAACTATATATGGCCCAATACAGGGGAACACCAGGGCCAAGAAGTGGGAGTGGGTGGTTAGGGGAGCAGGGTGAGGGGAGAGTATAGGGAACTTTTGGGATAGCATTTGAAATGTAAATTAAGAAAATATCTAATAAAAAATGGGTGGGGCTGTTCGGCCCCTCCTTGCTCTCTCAAGCCTCTCTCATTCCTTTGTACTCTTACCTCTCACTTCTCTCATTCCTCTCTCTTTATCTTCTCCTCTACTTTCTCCCTCTTACTCTTACTCTCTTTCTCTCTGGCCTTTTCTCTGTCTCTCTTTGTCTCTCTGTCTCTCTCTCTCTTATCTTCTGTTTCTCCCAACCTTTCTACAATAAAGCTCTAAAACAATAGACAGTCTCTGTTCATCAAGGCTGTGCTCACTCTTGCCTGTGTGGGAACCTCTCTTCCCTCTTCCTTCTTTCCCATAACCCCAGGGCTACAAGGAGTGGCCCTGGGTCCCCAGGTTGGGCTGCCCCTTGTTTATCTCTGTCAAGAGGGTCAGAGGCTTGGATACCCATTAGCGGCTGAGTGGAAAGTGTCTGGCAGCCCTCCTGTGTCTGTCTGTCCCGACCATAGATGGAACTCTGGTGGGGTGTGGGCCTCCCTTTCCCCCTCTTTCACCAGGCTCCTTTTTTGTTCCCACATCTAGCTGCATATGTAGCAGAAGATGGCCTAGATGGCCATCACTGGGAGGAGAGGCCCTTGGTCTTGTGAAGATTATATACCAAAGTATAGGGGAATGTCTATGCTAGAAAGCGGGAGTGGGTAGGTTGGGGAGCAGGGGGAGAGGGGAGGATATAGGGGATATTTGGAGAGGAAACTAGGAAAGGAGATAGCATTTGAAATGTAAATGAAGAAAACATCTAATAAAAAATAAATCTTAAAAAAAGTATACAAAAGCACAAAATTCTGCTTTTAACACAGATCAATCCATGCTTGTCATTTTTTTTTAACCAACAAAAAAATTACAGGTAAGATCTATTGATTTGTAAGTTGAAAGGTAGGGTCACCTTCTAGAATTCTGTCTCCATCTACTTGAAGCCATCCTGGTACACATTAGCCCTATGTACTTAAACCAAACCCTGGTGTCATCAGAGAACAACTCTACAGCAAATCCAGGAAGAGACTCTGAATTCTTGCCATGGGTTGTTGACCACTCTGCTGCTTCTCTGCAGATAGTAGATCTGTTGTGAATTCTGCACAGAATCTTCTGCTTTGGCTTATACTTGGATATCCTAGGCTTCTCTCGTTCAGGATTCCAGCAAAATGACAAAGTAAGACTGATCTCTCCTACTTATGCACTCTTCCACCATCTGTATATCGAAGACTCAGTTGAAACAGAAACACTTGTGGCCTTCTCATAATGTTGCTATATTTAAAATTCACCACTCCCCAAACTGCACAACTTGTATGTGATTTCTTCTGTAAGAGAATGACTATATTGTTTTCTAATTTGACCTCTTTTTCTTGTTAGCATGTGTGCACTAGGATCTTTCCTAGTACTGGGTACAGTTGCCAGGGTGGTTATGACATATGCATGCTTAATTTGATTTATTATTCTAGAATGGATGATAATGCACAAATTTAATACTCCTGCTGACGGAGTAATGTAAAATCTTTTCTATGTATCAGAATTGAGAGTTTTATTAAGGTTATTTTTAGAGGTTTAGGCACTGAGAACTAAGTAGGACATACTAAACTACATGACTGTGGGCTACTCTAAGAAAGTCACCCTCTGTTGTCTTTCCGTACAGAATCCTCCTTTTAATGCAGAACATTCTGTGCTTATCATTTTTGAAGCAAGTAAAAAAAAAAAAATCACAAATGAGATCTATTGATTTGTAAGTTGAAAATCAGGGTCCCTGAACTCTGTCTGCATTCAGGTGAAACCATCCTGGTACACAGTACAATCTTTGTTTGTTTGTTTGTTTGTTTGTTTTCGAGACAGGGTTTCTCTGTGTAGCTCTGGCTGTTCTGGAACTCACTTTGTAGACCAGGCTGGCCTCTAACTCAGAAATCCCCCTGCCTCTGCCTCCCGAGTGTTGGGATTAAAGGCATGCACCACCACACCCAGCTTCACGGTAGAATCTTTAAGTCTTAAATATTTAAAACTCACTACTGTCATACAAAATATTTTAGTAGTTACTGTTTCTTTGTAAGAGTTTTATTTATTCTTTGAGAAGTTCATACGTGTGTACCATGATTTCTATTATATGCCCTTGAACCTCACTCCTTACACACCCAGGCTTCCCCCAACACATCTTTCTCCCAATTTTATGCCCCATCCTTTCAATATTTTATAAACTGCTGGATCCATTTGAAAATTTTAGTATAAATCTTTTGAGTCAAAAGCAAATTTGCATTAGCATAGCATTTTATAAGACTGTCAGACAAAGTGCTCTGGATCAGCTGGATTAACCATATAGCATGTTATGTTTTAAACATCTGAAATCTGTCTCCTCACTCTTCTGTCATCTGGACTTGAGATCTAGTGTGGGATGATTGTTTCTTTCTGAGGGAAGTATCTCCTTCAGGATTATCTCTTTTGCTTACAAATGACCTTCTTCTCCTTGTATCTTTATTGACTTCCTCATCCTCCTCCCCCTCGTCATCCTCTTTATTTTTTTAACAATCGAGTTGTTACTCCCCTCTTCATCTGTCCTCCCACAGTTTCTCATCCTATTCTTCCTTTCCCCTTTCTTCTAGAGGATGCCCCTGACCCATGGTATGAGGCCTCCCCACTTCCTGAAGCCGCAAGTCTCTTGTTGGTTAGGCAAGTTTTCTCCCACTGAGGCCAGACAAGGCCATCCTCTGCTGTATATGTGTTGGAACCTTGGGCCGGATGTTGCCTGGTTGGTGGCCCAGTGTCTGAGAGGTCTCAGGGATCTGGGTTAGTTGAGACTGCTGGTCTTTCTATGGAGTTGCCCTTCTCAGCTTCTGTCTCAGTCAGCTGCTTGTTGGGCCTCTCAGACAACAGCCATGCTAGGCTCCTGTCTGTAAGCACACCATAGCAGCAGTATTAGTGTCAAGCCTTAGATCCTCCCTTTGACATGGATCCCAAGTTGGTCTGATCACTGAACCTCTGTTCCCTCAGTCTCTTCTCCAGTATTGTCTCTGTAGTTCTTTTAGACAGGAACAATTCTGGGTCAGAGTTTTTGACTCAGGGATAGTAACCATGTCCCTCCACTTGATACCCTGTCTTTCTACTGGAGGTAGACTCTAAGAATTCAGTCTCCCCCACTGCTTGGCATTTCCTCCAAGGTCCTTACCTTTGAGTGCTGAGATCCTCTCACCTTCCAGGTCTCTGGTATGTTCTAGAGAGGTCCCTACCTCCCACTACTCCTTGAAGTTGCATATTTCCATTCATTCTGATTTCCCTCAAGGTTTTTCTCCTGTTCCTCCCCAATACTTGATCATGCTCTCTTTTCCCTTTCCCTGACCCCTCTCCCACTCAGGTTGCTCCCTCCCTCTGCCTCCCATCATTGCTTTCTTCTCCCTCCCAAGTGGGATTGAAGCATCCTCACTTGTGCCCTTCAGCTTGTTAACCTTCTTGAGTTCTATGAATTGTATCCTAGGTATCATGTACTTTTTTTTGGCTAATATCCACTTATAAGTGAGTACATACCATGTATGTTCCTTTGGGTCTGAGTTCCCTCACTTAGGATGATACTTTCTAGTTCCATCCATTTGCCTGAAAAACTCATGATGTCCTCATTCTTAATAGCTAGATAGTATTCCATTATGTAAATGAACCACATTTTCTGTATACATTCTTCATTTGAGGGACATCTGGTTTGCTCCCAGTTTTTGTCTATTACAAACAAGGGCACTATAAACATAGTGGATCACATATCCCTTTGGTATGGTAGGACATCTTCTGGTTATATGTCCAAGAGTGGTATAGCTGGTTCTTCAGATAGATTTATTTCCAATTTTCTGAGGAACCACTAGATTGATTTCCAGAGTAGTTGTACTAATTTGCAGTACCACCAGCAATGGAGAGTGTTCTTCTCCCTCCACATCCTCCTGAGCACGTGCTGTCACCTGAGTTTTTTATCTTAGCTATTCTGATTGTTCTAAAGTGGATTCTCAGGGTCATTTGGATTTACATTTTTCTGGTGAGTAAGAACTTGGAACATTTCATTTAGTGTTCCTGGCCATTCAGAATTCCTCGGTTGTGAATTCTCTGTGTAGTTCTATACCCCATTTTTTGCTTGGGTCGTTTGCTTGTCTGGATGTTAGCTTCTTAATTTCTTTATATATTTTGGATATCAGCCCTCTATTTGATGTGAGTTAGTGAAGTTTTTTTTTTCCCTTGCTCACATTCCACTTTTTGTATAAAGCTATGAATCCATCTGTTTGTACCATGCTCTAATAACCATTTTTAGCTGAACTTTCTGTAAAGATCTTATCTCTGATCAGTCATAATCAGGAGCTAATACCTCTGCCTGTAAATATTTGGGGGATTCTACTTGTCCCATAAATGAACTAAAGTTTAAACTAAATTGAAATGTTTATAGAGTCATACAATAAATGATTTATTACTTGGGTTGTGTGTACATGTACATTTATATCCTATAAATGTTTCTGGGTTTCAGTGTGAGTTCAATAACCCACTGTTCCTGTCACTTTAAACAAGTTACTTCATTCAAGAGCCTTAGTTTATGTGTAGAAATCACAGGAGAAAATTGATAATAAATATGGATAGTATTGAAAGAAATCTTCAGGAAATTTATGTCTATGTAGTACTTACTTCAAATGCTTAAAGCATCCAGATGTGTATGGACAGAGCAGCACACCTGGGGCCAAGAGAACCAGTCTTAGAAATCACAAGTGGAGAGAGAGGGAGGAACCTGGCAGGGAAAATGGATGTGGTGGGGGGGGGAGTGGGAGGGAGAGAGGGAAAGCTGGCCCTGTGAAGGCTCAATGCCTCAGTGTAGGGGAATGCAAAAACAGGGAGGCAGGAGGATGGAGGATGGATGGGTTACGGAGTTTCTGGGGGATAAAATTGGGAAAGGGGATAACATTTTAAATGTAAATAAATAAAATATCCAATTAAAAAAAATAAAAAGCAAGTTAAGTAAACCATGAGGAGTAGGTAAGAACCATTCCTCTGCTTCAATTTCTGCTTATTTCTCAATAATGGACTGTGGTGGGGATGTGTAAGCCAAATAATCCCTTCCTTACACAGGAAGCTTTTGGCCATGGTACTTATAACCAAAACATAAAGAAGTAACCTAAAATAGGAAGAATATAAGTAGAGAACAAAATTCATTTTTCTTTTGAGAGTCAGTGGTGGGGGTCATTAAGAGGTTTGCTAATTGGTTTGTTCTATCTATTAGTAGGCCCTTTTAAGAGTAAACATTTCTTAAAAGGTCCTGGAAATGTGTAATGTTTTATTATATAAATCAAACATTAACTTTTCATTCAAAATAAAACAGACTTATGATCAGTAGATAGTTTTCCTTCCTGCATCTATTTGAAAATTTCCACTAGGTTTTTTGACAAGTACCATAAAAGAATTTACCAGCAGCTAGAATAATTTCATAAACTGCAAGAGTTAATTCTTTTTTTTAAATGATAACCATCTGATTTTATTTGATTTTTTTTTACCTAAGAAATATGTTTTATTAGATATTTTCTTAATTTATATTTCAAATGCTATTCTGAAAGTCCCCTCCCCCCTCCCTGCTCCCCTGCCCATCCACTCCCACTTCTTGGCCCTGGCGTTCCCCTGTATTGGGGCATATAAAGATTGCAGTACCAAGGGGCCTCTCTTCCCAATGATGACTGACTAGGCCATCTTCTGTTACATATGATACTAGAGACACGAGTTCTGGGGGTTCTGTTTAGTTCATATTGTTGTTCCTCTTCTAGAGTTGCAGACCCCTTCAGCTCCTGGTGTTCTATCTCTAGCTTCTCCAATGTGGGCCTCGTGTTCCCTCTTATGATGACTGTGAGCATCCACTTCTGTGGGAGTCCGCTATATCAGGGTCCCTTCAGTAAACACTTGCTGTCCTATGCAATAATGTCTGAGTTTAGTGACTGATTATGGGATGGATCCCCGGTGGGTTAGTCTCTGTATGGTCCATCCTTTCATCTTAGCTCTAAGCTTTGTCTCTCTAACTCCTTTCATGGGTATTTTGTTTCCTATTCAAAGGAGGAATGAAGTATCCACACGTTGGTCTTCCTTCTTGATTTTCATGTGTTTTGCAGATTGTATCTTGGGTGTTCTAAGTATCTGGGCTAATATCCATTTATCAGTGAGCGCATATCCAATGACTTCTTTTGTGATTGGGTTACCTCACTAAGGATTATGTCC
>LR749981.1:195606-247752 GCA_902729485.2 Mus minutoides
AAATTTCATAAATTCATTTTTTAATAGAAGAATAGTACTCCATTGTGTAAATGTACCATATTTTCTGTATCCATTCCTCTGTTGAGGGACATCTAGGTTCTTTCCAGCTTCTGGCTATTATAAATAAGTCTGCTATGAACATAGTGGAGCATGTGTCCTTTTTACCAGTTGGAACATCTTCTGGGTATATGCCCAGGAGAGGTAATTCTTAAATAGTCTTAAATTAAGTAAGCCTAACATGTTTTTATGTAATAATAATAATAACATTCTTGTCCACATAAGTGGTCTAGAAAAGCTGTCATCAAATAAGAAGGACAGGAAAGTACATCACGTACACATTAAAAATATATATTTAATTTTGAGCCTTGTTTCTTAATATTTGAGATTTTTTTCTGTACAAAGTATAAGTTTCCTAAGAGGCAGGGCCATTCATATTGTCTATTTTAGGAATTATGTGCTATGAGATGTACTTTAGTTCTTCTAAGCCTACATGAACCATATCTAAGAAGAATACATTATAGTTCTTAATCACTGGACATCTTCCAGCAAAGTGTTTTTACCCACAGGGTAACCTCTTTGAATAAGTAAAAGATAGTTCAGAAACCTTTGAATATTCATGTTGAAAAAAATTCAGCAGACTTCTTTTCTTTTGAAGTATAATGTCAATATTTACATGGATTATTGAGGCATAATAACAATAAAATAATGTGCTGTTTGAGAAATGAGGTGGTTTGCTATTAAAAGGAATCTTAATTATACATATAAAAGATAAACATACTTTTATTAACCATACTTATGTGCTTTTAAAGTGTGTTTTAAAAGAATTTAAGGGTTGATATTTTGTATTGTTGGGTAAATATCCACACTTTTATTTGACTATCACAATTGTTCAAACTAATGTTTTTGTAGATTTAATAAAATTAAACTAGTTTGGGTTTTTACCTTAGAATAGAAAAAAGAATGTAGCATTGCTACCTAAGGCCAACCATGCTAAAAAAAAAAAAAAAAAAAAAAAAAAAAAAAAAAAAAAAAAAAAAAAAAAAAAAAAAAAAAAAAAAAAAAAAAAAAAAAAAAAAAAAAAAAAAAAAAAAAAAAAAAAAAAAAAAAAAAAAAAAAAAAAAAAAAAAAAAAAAAAAAAAAAAAAAACTAAAATGAAACTTAATAATAAGTAGCAAAATTTAGAATTTGCTTAGGTTTAGGGTTCAAGCTTAGACTTAAAAGGTCAAATTTAATCCAAAGCTACTTAAAAAAATCCCCCATGAAAGTTCGGAATTTTTCCCTTAATGGTTTGGTTATTTTAGCAAGGACCTCACAATTGTAGAACTATAGAAAGTAATTCAAACTTGGAAGATGGAAAGAAAACTGTATAATACATAGTATACATTAACACATTGCTTAAAATAGGCTATCAAGAATGAGAGCAAATGTACTTAAAATATAAGTTGAGACTTATGTCACTAGCATGCATCCTTTATTAAAGTGCAATTTAATGTTTCTTGCTGAAAATAGCACATATAATATTTATTGGTCTTAGGTAGCTATGCTACATTCTTTTTTCTATTCTAAGGTAAAACCCCAAACTAGTTTAATTTTATTAAATCTACAGAAACATTAGTTTGAACAACTGTGATAGTCAAATAAAAGTGTGGATATTTACCCAACAATACAAAATATAAATCCTTAAATTCTTTTAAAACACACTTTAAAAGCACATAAGTATGGTTAATAAAAGTATGTTTATCTTTTATATGTATAATTAAGATTCCTTTTAATAGCAAACCACCTCATTTCAAAGTATTATTTCATTAATAAGTTTATTTTAATTGCAATTTAATATAATTATAATATTTCAACAAAGTTTACTCAGGTGCTATTTTTAATAACATATTTGAAAACTACCAAATTTTAAACAACACTATTTGCCAGATAGGTCAAGTATTATATACAGAGCATAATATTATGTAACTTTTGAATTTAATGAGTCAAGGTTTATCTACTGATGTGAAAACATATTCTTGATAAAATGCTAAGTATGAAACATATATAGTTAATACAACAAGAGTTAGTCATAAATTTCTTTGGGTACATGGGATCAAGAACATTTTTAATAGGGTCTACATTAATGCAAATAAAATTCTTTATAATAAGAAATGTCCCTTTAATTGCTAAATTTGAATATAAGCTTTAAAATCTGGACAATTTGAACCCGAAGTCCATTTTCTTCATTTAATTTTTGTGACATTTAGAAAATTATTTGTTTTTAAAAATATTGTTGCAAATAATACAAAGTTATATTTTCCATAGAAATTTCTCCCCAGCTTACACAAACATATCCTGAACAGAGGCCGGCTCTCCACACAGAATATTAATTTGTTTTGGTTTTGTTTTTTAAGGGGATAGCAAAATAACTAGCAGTAACTATTTAGTGGGTGGTTTGTTGTCTAATATTAACATATGGCTCTGAGATGGGGGTGAAACTTCTACTTGTAGCACTTGCATACTGGTATAAGTATTCTTAGCATGGCTAGTTTCAAGTTCTTGTCATGGGAGTTGTGGAAGGGAAGAGATATGCATGCCTGCTTACCTGTCTATAGCAGACTGGTATTTGTTATCTCAAGCAATTCTTTGGAGCCATTAGATCCTTATATAGATGGTTCTGCTTTCTGATAGAATGAGACAAATAAAGTCCAAAAACAATTTAGTTTCAAGATTAAATCAGAAGACAATATAAGAAATGGAAACTTTCCTATGTTGAGGAAGAATGATAATGTAGAAAGAATAGTAATATGGATGAACATAGTGCATAGGACAAGGGTCAGGCAATTTTGAGTGGCTGTTATTGGACTATTCATCAGAAGAATTAAATGCATGCAGTACTTGATGAGCAAAGTAACACAAGTTTCTCCCTGGGTTTCATGTGAAATCAGAATTTTTGAGAGATGCTTAGGAAACCTAAATGCTACTAGTCAAGAAAGTATGGACTAAGTTGCATATATTGTAGTATTCTGAAGTTTTTTTTTTTTTGTTTTGTTTTTGTTTTTTCGAGACAGGGTTTCTCTGTATAGCCCTGGCTGTCCTGGAACTCACTTTGTAGACCAGTCTGGCCTCGAACTCAGAAATCCGCCTGCCTCTGCCTCCCAAGTGCTGGGGGATTAAAGGCGTGCGCCACCACGCCCAGCTTATTCTGAAGTATTTAATTCTTGGTAACATCTTATCATTCCTCTGAATAAATGGCTTATCCTCCAAAGTATCATGAAAGAGAGCATTCAGAGTGGTATATGCAATTCAGGACCATTGGAACACTAAATTGTAATCATGCTTCTAAGAACCCTCTGGGAATTGCAAAGATGTTGGAACAAAAGCTGCCAAACCATATTATCATGGAATGCCCAAACTGTCTCTTGGCTTTTGTCTTAACCTGAAAAGGAATGTAGAAGTCCTTGAGTGTGGGAACTCCTTTCATAGCATTATTTCATTTAGCATGAGGAAATCTTCCCTGAAGTATGTTCAAGTTCAAGTTATGTACCACTAGACTATCTCTCTAGGTTTTACTTGTACTTATTTTTATATTAAATTATGTTTAGTTTTCAGCAATGTTTTCCATTAAAGGATAATCTAGACAAACTTGCTAGTGAGGAATGACTTAATGGCACAATCTGAGAGCTACTAAGGGAGGAGATTTTTCCTATGTCCGGTCTTAAGTATGATTCTCTAAGCATCACACTAACAGTCACCTAAATGCTAACTCTGTAATGATCTTTTATTTTCCTTCAATAAAGGATCCAGGAGGAATTAAAACACATGTCATGTAACTTTGGACAACTGTGAAGAAGAGTCCATGCAATAATGTAACACAAAATGAGAAATCACTGTAGGGAAGTGACTGGGAGTACTGAAATGCCAGAGTAGACATTATAGTTAGGAAGAGTAAATTCATATCTAGACTGCTAGTTCAAACTAGCAGCTCCGTACACAATCTTTGTTGTAGGCATTTCTACTAGATATGATAACATGAACCAGATTTCTTACTATAGACTGACCCAGTGCAGGTAGTTTCTCCATGTTGAACAAGTTGAACCAGCTCTCTATCTGCCGGCCCACATTTCTAAGAAATGATGATGCTGAGCAGAGTTTTTCTAAGTCATTTAAATACATATATTTAAAAAACATGATTCTTTTTTACATTTCAGTATATTGTATATAGAATTGTATATTATCTTTAATATATAAGTAGATGGCATTGTGATTAATACAAGGTTTAAAAAAGAAAGCAATATTTTGCTGAGTGTACACAAGCATAATAATTTTTATAACATTTAATACTTTACATCTTTCTTGGAATAGTAATGTAAATTCAATCATTGGAGGTGGTAGATAAATTCTATAGGTTGGAACACCTTTTCTTATATATGCTGCCTAGTAATCATGGCACAAGGCAAGATGGAGGACAAGCTAAGTGATTTTGCACTGCATTTGACCATACCCTTCCTCTAGTAAGCTTTGGGTTCAATATTCTGGGAAAGGGACAGAAAAGTTCAGTGCAAGCCATGAATAAGACATGACTCTAATATCTAAGCTGTAAAGGAGACAAAGATTTTATGAGCTCAATGAATGGAAATGATAGACAGATTTTAGAAGAGAGTCCTAGAAATAACATTCTGGTCACAGGAATTCAAGAGAGAATATGTTGGGCAGTCATTAAAAGGTTAACCTTTGGGGCAATTTACATTTCATAATCCTTTGGGCGATGGAATTATACATTTTCTATGGTGCATATTTTTTTAAATATCAGTGACATTGGAGGAAGTTTATATAATATATCTACTTATTCAGTGTACCTTATTTAATAAGAATGATTATTCCTCTTGACCTTATTGTATAAAAAGTTCAAGGCCTTAACCCCAAAATGGTGACTAAAGTAAAAAACTGTCCAGTGCTCTCATTGTTTCAAGTAGGCTATTTAATCTACATTCTTTGTTCACCTGTAATTTAGGTCAATGCCTGCAATTGTTTCCTAGCTTTTCTGATTTCTTGGATGCTCCTGTTTTTGCACATTTTTTCCTAAGTATGCTATACTACCGCCCTTGCAAAAAGGATACTGTTTTCTCATCTCTTCTCATATGGGTTTATGTAAGTTGACATTTGCTGTGCCTCTCCTCTCACCATTTGCTATTTGAAAGTGCTTGCCCAGTGTCTCCTTGGGGACCTGGTTTCCAGATTGAGGGCTTGTGTTGCTCTCAGGGTGAAACCTCCCAACCTCTTCAAAGAACAGATGGATTTGACCCCAGAGCCCTTATTTATAACAACTAGTCACAAGGTGGCTTTCATACATGACCTATAGAATATGCCTAGCATCAATCTTATACTCCATAGATGGTACTCACGGACAAATGACACATTTTCTAATTAGGAATGAATGCTTTCCATAATATTATTAAATATTAAGAGCTATAACTAGATTTACTGGGTGGCTTTCTATCCCAAAGCATCTCTTAGCCATAGTTTTTGTCATTTAAAAAAATCCATGTTTTTTTTGAGAAATTTAGACATTTCTTTAAAATACTTTGCTTGTTTGTTTTTTACTATTTGAAACACCTGAAAAGATAAATACAGAATCACTAAAATGGCAAAGAAAGCCTGTTTTAGAGGAGAACAGCTTAGTGATAATTTTTAACTTTCCAAATCTGAGTTCAGCATCTCTGTTTCATAATGAAGACAGTATTGAAATATGGTAACACTGGGAAAAGATCAGGGAACATACATGATCTCCCCACCCCTTCTCTCTAGGAAGAATCTAGAACCACAGGCAAGTCTTTTCTTGAAATATATATATATATATATATATATATATATATATATATATATATATAAAAACTTGGAAATATGCTCAATGCATATTTAATTATACTGAATTTTTGTAACTATGTTGTGCAACAATGAAAGGTACAAAATAAAAGACGTCATAACCAAAGCCAAATCCCATCCACATATTTTATTTATGTGACACCAGACAATAGAAGTTATAAATTTATTTTTCTGATTGCTTTAAAAATAGTGTTGAAAAAATCAATACATTTTCAATACATATGATGTTACGTAGGCTGCATTGGTTACATTTTCAAACAAAATTCATGTGGAATTTGCCTATATTGCATATAGTATAAAAGATTACTACCAATATCTAAAAAACATATTAGTCACTACAATGTAATGTGAGAAAGTATAGTATAAAGTCTTGTTCTTAATTGTTACTGGAAATCATGTGGTTTGGAATGTCTGCTACACATTTTATGGGAGTTCAAAGATTTTCTGTACTGCATCAGTGTGTTCATGCATTTTGTCGCTTTCTGAGTTCATTATCTTATTACTGTGTATTAGTAACATCCACAACATGCTAAGAACTTCTCTTTGGTTGTGTCTTAAGTATTTGAACAGTACTGTAATATCCTTTCCTGTTGTATATTTAATTTACATTAGATAATCTTTACATAACTTAGGTGGATTCTACCCCCACTGCATCCTCTCCCACTTTTGTAGTTACCTCCTATGGCTCTTCATACTGCTGTAAAAGGTGATTTAATCATTGAATATTCATTAGTCCTAATTATGATTATTCCACCAAATTCTACTCTCACACTGAGATTACTGAGCCATTTTCTTCACTATTCTGTATAGATTTACTACATTTTGAGTATATTATCCTCCCAGAAGTATACCAATGATGAGTTGTGCTTTCTCAGGATCCTTGGAAACTGTGGAGAGGAATTAAGTCATATAAAAAAAAAACAATGATTGTTTAGAAGCTGCAGACTATATCACAAAATATATCCTAAATACTGAAAGACACAATTTATGCCAGGAAATGTTCACTAAGGAGTTCCTATATTTTGGGACACAAAAATTTATTTCCACAAGAAAAACATAGGTAAGCAGACCACCTTCCAGGATTCCAAGTATTTTCCTATTTCATTTAGGTGATTGTAAATATGAAAGGATTATTTTCCTCTTGATTTTTCATCTATGTGTATATGGACATAATGTGTTCTGGATCTAACTTTCTAATAGGGCTACATAATCTAATTTAAAGGCTGTACTAAAGAGCATTGTGTGGTCTGAGAATAATATAAAAATCATTACATTGGACTGAATATAATCCTTATTTGCTGCTGTTAGTTTTAGTTGGTTGCTTAGGCACAATAATAATTTGCTATAGCATGTAAAGAATCAAATGCAAATGACTATTCACACGCTCCTTTTTCTTCCTCTCAGACTACCATATCCTGTCACTCTAATATTTTTGTTTCTCTGAAAGGAAGATACATTTGTGTTAAAATATGACTTGAGTACTTCTAGGCTTATTATTCAGAGTGTAAGCTTCAATACTGTAGCTGCTTATGTGCCTTTTCTAGATAAATGATGACAACAATATTTGTGCTACAATAGTTAGGGGTTTCAACATTTCCATTCTAAACATCTATTTTCAAGGTTTACAACTCTGCTTATAAATATGTACTCCCAGCTTCAACTTAGCATGCAGAATCCTAGCCCAGGAGTCATCTTTACTCTCTTATGTATTAATCTGGAAGAAATGGTGTGACTGTAATTTAAAGAACTAGAGTGTTCACAGGAATAGAAGTTCAGGACATCAGGGTATGAAGAAAGATCGAAGTACAAACATCTGTAATAATGTGATAGGTTTATCTGAAATTCAGTCAACATCTCCTGCCTGTTTTTTGTTCTCTCCATGAAGAAATAAATCCAATTTTATTGCTTTTATTACTTGTTTCAATAGCCTCATTTGTGGAACTTATTTAGCAGTCATGCCAGTTTGATCTACAGTGCTATGCACAGGTGACCTACAGGTAGAACTCTGCCATTCTAGGACAATGAAAGATTTGGAGCAAGGTGTAGTGGTTCTGTGTCAGTTTGCACTGCTGTGATTGTTGATTTAGCTGTATTTAAGCATAAAGACAAACCAGAAGATGGGCATTATTTTATACTGACTATAGTTACAGAAAAATTGAAAATAGAAAAAATTAAGTAATATGCATACTTTCCCAAATTGTTTCCAAAAATGTTAGCTTGCATACTCATGTTTTATTCTAAGTATCAGCATTTTCTCTGGTTCATATTATCAAATATGTAAACTTTTTCTGTAGAAATATGTAACTAACAATGAATTGAGTTGGCAATCAACTACTTTGTAGATATCTAATAACATGACTTTTGGCTGAAATTTCATTTTCAAAAAGCCATTCAGTTTTAAAATCTAAGTAGATGATGTTAGATTTTTTTTTTATTTCTCAGATATAGATTTAAGCATGCTGATTAATATTGATATTATTTAATTGGGAGTTATATTTTATTGTGTTTTATATAATTCTAACCATTATTTTCTTAGAATATTCGCTGATTTCTTTGGCTATTTCTGCCTATTACGACCATCACTGTGATCACTGTTTGATGGAAAGGTGCTATCCTTACAATTAGAGGTTTGAGGTGCAGCAGCATTATCAAAGAAAGAAAGCATTGGTCTCGGGTTTTATTTACATTTTAATTTTTAACAGTTATTTTAGAAATAATGAAATATTACAGGAAGGAAAATGAACAAAAGCACCTGTTCTTTATAAAACCTCTGCTTTGAAGACTAAATACTTCTACATGAAAACAGACTAATGTGAAACCTGTAGAAAATTTTGTCCTGTGAAATTTGCCTCAGGTCTCATTTGTGATCTGAAATCATGAGTGGGCACTGGGGAACTTATTATCTTTAGGGATTGGAAAATATGGATTTTTAAATAGTATTTGCTTAAAAAAAACATGGAACAATATCCTTTCTAAGCCTTCATGATTATATGCCCTTCTGTATCCATTACCCTCTCCAATGACACTCTTTTCAGTTTGCCTTCTCTGATCATGGGAATTGGCATGGTGGGAGGATGAAAAGTGACAAGCTTTGTGGGGGCAGGAAGGCATAAATGAGGCACAGAGAAGGAGAATGTGTGAGCACATATGTATCCTTCAGGATTCTCAGTTACTCTTTACCATCTGTCCATAGTGTGAATTCTTTAATAACTACTTCAGAATGTGTAACATTTACTTGGAATTTCACAGATGTATTAAATTACAAATATATATTTAATCAAATAAAACCAAATTTACTTTCATATTAAATGTATTATATATATGTATATATGTAAATAAATACATGTATGTATACACACATGCACTCATTCATTCATCATACATTCATTGAGTGTATTGCCTATATCCAGAATTGCAAGGAAGCCAAGAAGAAAAAGTTAGCTGGCTTTCAAAGAAGGTGGAGAGAAAGCTTAACGAACCAATAATTTTAATGCTATCAGTTCAAAATGATATTTATTTTGAACTGATTAGTTGATTTGTGGTGGAGTTGTTGAACATGAAGGGAGACATTCTTTCTGAAAAGGTTTCATAATGCCTCAAAGAAATGAAGAGCTTTGAAAAATTGGTGAGATTTTGTGGTAGCATGTTAAAAACAAGTACTAGTTGAGTATGGTCAGATTCTTTGATTTGAAGGTATGTGAGGTGCAGCTAGGCAAAGCACATAAGAACTAATGTTTTGTGAATTGTTTTGTGAGTGTACTATTTACATGAAAGTGCTTGTTCTTCATTCTGAGGGTGATGGGGAGACAATGAAAAATTTTAGATAGTGTCAGAATGTAATGTATATTATAAAAGTCTAGTGGCAATGAAGAGGTTTCAAGGGTTAAGGACAGTGGAGAGACAAACTTTAAGACCTTTCCCTATCATAAGGTAGTCATGATAAATGTCAATTAGAATTAATTTGGCTAAACAGTTTGTAATACAGGAAGGCTTGAGAAACATAATACAACAGGATGCTGATTTTGCATGTTAGGCTAAAAAAAGAAGACATTGCATACTTCTCAAATGCATATTAATTAACATGATTGATAGTGCTGTGGTTGTGACAAGTCAGAGATTTTGGTTTGGCTATTCATGTACATAGTAAATTCATCCTGTCGTATCTACAAATAGTCCAGTGGAGATCAAATGAGAGATTTAAAAACTAGATAAAAACTTAAAAGAAAGCTTAGAGTTAAAGATAAATTCAGTTAATGATCTTATTTATTTTTAGTATTGGAGGTACTAACCAATAAACACGTTTCAATTCTTTTTTATCCAACTTTTATTAGATATTTTCTTCATTTACATTTCAAGTGTTATCCAGAAAGTTCCCTATACCCTCCCCTCTCCCAGCCCTGCTCCCCTACCCACCTGCTCCCACATCTTGGCCCTGGCGTTCCCCTGTATTGGGGCATATAAAGTCTGCATGACCAAGGGGCCTCTCTTCCCAATGACGGCCAACTAGGCCATCCTCTTCTATATATGCAGCTAGAGACATGAGCTCAGGGGGTATTAGTTAGTTCATGGTTATTCTTCCACCTATAGGGTTGAAGACCCCTTCAGCTACTTGGGTACTTTCTCTAGCTCCTTCCTTGGGAACCCTGTGTTCCATCTAGTAGCTGACTGTGAGCTTCCACCTCCATGTTTGCCAGGCATTGGTATAGTCTCCCAGGAGACAGCTATATCCGGGCCCTTTCAGCACTATCTTGCTGGCATATGCTAAGAACAAAGCACACATTGAAAGAGTTACAGAGATCATGTGTGAAGCTGAATCCAAAGGATGGACCCAATGACTGCGGCTGCCAGGGATCCATCCCACAATCAGCCACCAAACATAGACACGTTTCAATTCTTGTAAGTCGAGAAAAACAAGCATCCAAATGCCATTCAATGCTGTAAAATAAAAAAAAGTATTGGTATAAGGTAATACAAAGTCAGAAGAACTGATAACTCTTTTTTCAACGGTTATAAGAGAACACTCAGAATTGACTTTTCTGAGAAAGCTGTAAGTGACCTGAGAGTCACAAGATGAGTATCATTCCTTAAAGTTAAAAATGTCAATACGTTTTATCAAAGTTAGATGAAGTGAGAGGATAAAGAGGTAGTGCTGTGTACCATATGAAGCACAGTGAGTCCAGCACACAGGAGGATGGGACCTTAGTGAAACAAAGCTTATACTACAAGAACATTGGACAGAGAATCAGAAAGATAGTTAACTATTGGAAAAAAAACATATTTTTATCAGTTATATTCCAGAATTTATAATATCATAGAAATAAGAAAGAAAAAGAATGGTTACTAATGAAAGAATCTACATGGAATAAAAGTTAAAAAATAATCTGATTAAATATTCTTTAATTATTACTGGTTAAGTAATTTTTCTTAGAAATTGTTTTAGATCTGGACAGTAAATGAGTGAGGAAGAATGTTCCTTTTCTTAGGCAACAACCTGTAGGGTCCCATCTGTGCTGCATTTTAACTCTCCATCCAAGCTTCCCGTTTCCTTCCTCAGGGCCTAGCTTTATGAGTCCCCATCTATGCCATCTCCTAAACCCTCCAGATCTATCCCAGCTCCCACATCTTGTGACCCTGCTCACTATCTTCCTCTGACTATACTACAGTCTTGAGGCTCT
Source organism: Mus minutoides (assembly GCA_902729485.2). Lineage (NCBI taxonomy): Eukaryota > Metazoa > Chordata > Mammalia > Rodentia > Muridae > Mus > Mus minutoides. Next base: position 207,147 of record LR749981.1, read on the forward strand.
AGCCAGGACCCTCCATAACTATCTTCCAGCCCTCAAGACTCTATCATTCCATATCCTACAATTCTATTCACTCATCCAGAAAGACTCCCACAATCCAAGCTTGAACCAGGAAGCACATAATATATAACAGCATAATTCTCTCTGTCCACTTGACTTCATTTGACCCAAGCCATTTCTTACCCATCCCATCCATGTAATCTCTTAGAGAAAAAAAATGCACATGTCCAGATCTCACTGCCAAAACAGAAACAACATGAAAGATCAAGCCAGTATCTTCTCTCAAAAGCCTATACTTTGGAAATGTTTGTCAGTGATAAGTACCTAGTAAAACTTTATGATATAGACTTTAAACAAGATCAATCATAAAACTCATCAAATAATGGAATCAATTTAAAGAAGCAACAGGGAAACAGCTCAATGAAATGAAGGAAAAAGTGCTCAAGGAGAACAAACATCTGAATGATACCAAAGAAAACATAAACAGGAGATTGATGGAAATGATGAAGACAGTTTGGGATTTGAGAATGGAATTTGATCAAAACATTACAGAGAATTAAAACTAAAATGAAGATTGAAATTTAAACTCAATAATTCAGTGAGAAAACTCAGAGCAAAGCCTTACAAGTAGAATGAGTAAAGCAGAAGATAGAATGTATCTTTTATCATACGTGAAATGATAAAAGGATAAAAGTAGAGGGTCTAATATATAGCTGTCTCCTACGAGGCTTCGTCAGTGCCTGTCAAATACAGAAGTGGATGCTCACAATCATCTATAGGATGGAACACAGGGTCCCCAATGTGGGAGTTAGAGAAAGTACTCAAGGGCCAAAGGGGTATGCAACCCTATAGGTGGAACAATATGAACTAATCAGTACCTTCAGAACTCATGTCTCTAGTTGCATATGTAGCAGAAGATGGCCTAGTCAGCCATTATTGGGAAGAGAGGCCCCTTGGTCTAGCAAACTTTATATGCCCCAGTACAGGGGAATGCCAGGGCCAAGAAGTGGGAGTGAGTGGGTAGGGGAGCAGGACAGGCGGGGTATAGGGGACTTTTGGGATAGCATTTGAAATGTAAATGAAGAAAATATCTAATAAAAACTTTAAAAAGTGTAGAGGGTCTAGGCTCAATAAGGAATATGAAAATAAAATAAAAATACAGCAAAGAAACATAAAAGAAATGTGTAACACACAAAAAATCAAATCTTCAAATTACAGGCATTACATTAAATCATAACCCATTAAATTTTAGAGTCCAGTCCCAATAGATAACATATGCAAAATATTACTGATTCTAAGGCTCAGCGAACCCTCTGAAAAAGGATATGGAAAGATGGGAAAAGCTGTAGGATGCAGGAACATGCTGTGAGATTGGGTTCTCCTAGATATGTCAAAAACCATACCTACAAAACTCACAACTGACATCCCAAACCTGAGCTGAACAAGGACAACAGCAACATGGACAAGGGAAAGATGATAAGTCCCCAGTTCCACACAAAATAACTGTTAGGTGAGTAATGAATGCTGAGAGTGGGGAGTGTAGGCTGATTTCTTTGAAAACTTATTTTTAATTCTTTCCTTTTAAAGAGAGAAAATAGTAGAACAGAATGATTACAGGCTTTAAGCCAATAGAATAGAAGATACTGGTAAAGATATATACATTTAGTTTGGTAGGAGATAATGAGAGAAATGAAGACCACAGTGTGAATTTAGGAAAGATTTGGAAAGGAAGGTAATAATCACAGTTATTATAGCTATCAGCTCTTGTGAGGCTCTCCACTGTTATTAAGTGTTGGATATTTTATCTTAAAAGAACATTTTTGCTTCCCTGAGAATTTTTTGTTGTTGACATAAGTAACATATTGCCAATATTTGTTTATATATAAAGCAAAATGTATGGAAGAAGAGAAGACACAATGTCTCAGTAGGGAAAAAACAATTTCCACTAAGATTGACAACCCTAGTTTGCTCTCTGGGGCACACATGAGAACTGACTCTAGGGATTTAGGAAACATGGTCTCACTTTCACACAAAGCATGTGACACATTTGTTCCTCTAGATAAATAAATGTAAAGATGTAGTGGGGTATTTATGAGTATTTCTAAAATCTTTATTCATATATTTAAGAGATATTCAACAAACACATTTGTCATGGTTGAGTATGGGGCATATGAATAAGATCAACTTCCTGTAATGTGTTAAGCAGGCTTTGCAATTCATTTTGTTCGAACACTTTTGAGACACTATACTAGATAATATGGATGACTGAAACAGTTTTCATAATTTCCAAGTGGAATGTGATAGAGTTAACATGCAGAGGCAATATTTGAAGTGGTTGACATTGGAGAAGCACTAAAATTGCTCTGACTTGCTTTAATGTTTATATGAATGTTTTATATAATGGTCTTTCTACTGTTTTTCAAGTGATAAACAATTGTTGAAAGGGCAATTGTCACACAAAGAAACTGAATATTTGGGAAGTGATCAAAGTCTTACCATAGATGCTGTCTCCCTGTACCATATTAATCTCCTGAAAAACAAATTGTGGAACTTTTGTGGACTCCAAAAATCTAAATTTGAATTACTAGAGATGGGAAATTGGGATGTTTTTCTAAATATAAGTTTATTTTTATTCTGAGAAGCAATGGTGTAATTATACTTTTGTGAATTAAATATTAATTTTGCTATGGCACTCTTCTTCCAATCTCTGAAGCTTTAATTCCAGAAGGCTCATTTATTCTCTAAGAGAGCAAATGACAAAGTGAACCATTCTGCATTTATAGGCTCCAGCAACTGGGGGTCCTGATTAAATGCTTGTAGTCACAAATGTTTTCTTTGGGTCTTAGACACATAGAGTCAATCCCTGTGTCTAACTTTTCCCTGCTTTTTAAAAATTAAATGAGGAGCCACAGGCAGCTTTTAAAATTGACTTTCTTCCCAGGCCTAATGACTTACAGGTGGCATGTTTTTCTCTTTTCTTTTTTTTTCTCCCTGAAATGACAACATTTTCCCATGTCTATCAATGGGTAATGCCACTGTGAACATCATAGAAAAAGGGCCATATTAAAAGAAGTAAGTAAAACCCTGTTCAATTTTGTCTATTAAAGGATTTTCTTGATTATATTTGAAATATAGGAGTAGTTTCATTTACTATTTAAGATGTTTTGTATTAAGGTTTTTGTACTTAAGACTCAAAATGTTTAATAGTCTTTCACTGTTATAAACTGTGAAACAGTCTGATGCATACTGGGATTATTTTACAGTTGGCACACCTGGGTTTACTTCTTCATTCCTAGAACTTGGGCTCAATGAAAAGACAATACTGAATCCTATTTACTCTCAAAGGATTTTTGCAAGATATGTGGCTTTAAAGTAGCTGTTAAAATAATGAAGTGATGAAGATGGAGATAAATACAGAAGAAAGAGAACCAAGGGAAAATTAACATAAAGCATGTCTGAAAAGGCATAAAGAATTGACTACTTATCTTTAAGAAAACTACAGTATATGGAAGCCATCTATCAAACCCTCAATATCAGGCAAGAGAAGCTTTCTTTTAAGATGTTGGTCAGAGCTTCCCAAGAGACTTTTGACACATTATAGAATATTGCAGTTGTCTATGGATGTTTCCTAGAGGTGGAAGGTAAATCCCTGTTGGTGAAGGCACCATGCAGTTCAAATGCAGTAAACAGAGTCTCCTGAATTAGAACTGATTAGAAAGCCTCCCCTCTGAGCACTAGCTTTCATGTACAGAAAGGAGTCATATAAGCTTACAAAGAAGGGAAGCAAAGAACATTCCTTCCCAGCTGTGACACATATGTACCACAACAGTGACTAGCATAATACAACCCCCTAAGGATGCAGTAATGGCAGTCAATACAGACAGTAACAAACAGATCTCTAATTGGACTTAAGACCCTCTCAACAAGAGAACAAACATGACTGGTATTGAAACCTATCTAAATACCCAGGGTTGGTTAAGTCCTATACCTTGGAGGAGAGCCAACAATTTCCACTTTACTAACCCAGCATAATCCCTAATTACATTCTAATTATTTGTTCTCATACCCACAGATAAGTATAGTTCTTACCACTCCTCAAAAAGACTAGTTATTGCAATGGATGAAGACCATTACAGAAAACCACAACCAATCAAAACACAGAGTGATGGAATCTAGTCTTAATGGATACATCTGCAAGACTATACTTCAAACCAAAGTTCATGGATCATTACAGAAGTAGGACAGAAATATTATAAGAGCCAGAGGATCAGACAGCTATGAGGTTTTGTCTCCTATAAAGATAAAACTTTATAAAGCTTTTTGTGATACCAGAAGGAGCCATAGAGACTTCCAAAGGAGAGAAGTAACCAGCAGTTCTTCCCAGCTATCATTCCTCTGTATCTCAAGAATGACCAGCATAGCACGATAAACCATAAAATCTCATCAACATGACTGCATAATCATAGGCTGGAACTAGGAGAACAAAATAGAAAGGCTAGTGTGGACAGAAGAAAGAAATTCCATGAGCTTCAACCCTACACAACAAACTACACACAACTAAGGACTTGAGAGTGGGGGAAAATAGTCCCCCAGGGAGGACCACATACATTGACTATCCAATACAAAACTGACAGCCCTGAGAATACAAGTCAAATTATACAGACTGAAGAGGTTGAATTTATGTATTTAGCAATATGTGGGATTATACATAGATGAATGTAACAATGACTAAGGACTGAGAATTTGAAAGAGAGCAAGGAGGGGCATATATGAGGATATGGAGAGAGGGAAGGGGAGAAAATGATACAATTATATTATAATCCAAAACAATATAATAAATTTTGCCCCTAATATATTATACATAGTATCTATTCCTAAGTGTGGAGGAGACAGGTAGTTGAAAAGATAATGCAAACTTTATTAAAGGGGATAAAGCAAAAAGAACATTTTCTTCCTAAACCTCTCCTGCCATGTAATTTTTCTCACAATTGTACTTTTTCACTTGTTTTTTAAATTTAATTTAATTTTATTTTATTTTATTTTTAATTTATTTTGTACACTCCATATGCCATTCCGTGCACCCCCCATCCACTCTGCTACTGCTCCACATCCCACCCCTGTCTCCACGTGGATTCCCCCACCTCTCACCCCACCTGACCTCTAAACTTTCTGGGGCCTCCAGTCTCTTGAGGGTTAGGTGCATCATTTTTGAATGAACACAGACCCAGAAGTCTTCTAACTGTATGTTTGTTGGGGACTTCATATCAGCTGGTGTATACAGTCTGTTTGGTGGTCCAGTGTTTGAGAGATCTCGGGAGCACACAGTCCTAAATGGGATGTCTTCAAACCCATCCCTTCAGGGCTCAAGGAACTATATAAAAGAAGAGGCAGAAAGACTTTAAGAGCCACAAGAGATAGGTTCTCTGTGCGAGTTCCCATCTACTGCAAGAGGAAAGAAGTGTTTGAGGTAATGTCTGAGTGAGGCACTGATCTACAGATATAGCAGTATGTTCTTAGGAGTTATTTTATTATTATGCATTACCCATGGCCTATCTAGTCTCAGATTATTGGCCAACTGAGCAGTGTCAGGGTGTGTCTCATCTTTCAGAGTGGGATTTAGATCAAAATAGAGAGTAGTTGGTTACTGCCATAACATTTCTGTCATTTGCACCAGTGTATCATACAGGTAAGTCATTCTTGTAGATGGCAGGGATTGCAACTAGATTTATAGTTACCTTTTTTCTCTGGTACCATGCAGAATACCTGCCAGTACCACAAACACTTGTCAGTAGGAATAAAGGAAAGGGTCTAGTGAGGCACCAGCTTGAGTTCTCCATACTCAATAGAATGTGTAAGTCCTGTCTTCAGCAATAGGATCTTACCATTTTGCAGTCCAACCAAAAACCTGTGATGTGTGAGGATTTCCAGGGAGCTCCTTGGCCACCAACTCAATGGGATTTAATTGTTTCCAGCCACTGGAGAAGTCCCTTGCTGGTGAAAGTAAGGGCATTGTTTCCCATTAATTGCTAACTCCTATATTTCTTTCATAAATGTATACATTTTGGACGCTTCTACAGTAGTTTGTTTCCATATGACTCCTCAAATGACCCTTAGTTTTCCCTTCCTGTATTCTCTTCCATTTTCCTTCTTGTTATCATCCTCCCCATTTAATCCTCCATTATAATTTCCCTGTCTCTACACAACTGTATATTCTATTTCTATGGGAGATTCCCCCTCATACCACAGTCACTTACTTGATATCTAACATCTATGATTATGCAGATTGTAGCATGTTTATTGTAAGCTTAACTGATAATATTCATATATAAGAGAACACATAGAATACTTGTTTTTGATATCTTGATTATCTCATTAAGATGATTTTTTTCCTACCTTCACACCTGAAGATCCATTTACCTGCAAATTTCATAATTTTATTTTTAAACAGCTGAATAATATTCCACTGTGTACTGCATTTTTATTAGCTGTTCATCAGCTGATGGAAATCTGGGCTGGTTACAATTTTTAGCTATTATGAATATAACAGCAACAAATATGGCTGAACAAGTGTCTCTGCAGTAGGATGCAGAGTCCTTTGAGTATACCCCCAAGAGTGGTACAGCTGGTTCTTAAGGTAGTTGTATTCCCAGCTCTCTGTGAAATTGCCATATTGAATTTCATTGTGGCTATACTAATACGTATTCTCAACCCCTCTTCTTAAGCTGACCAGTATGAGATATCATGTGTTTTATTAATCTTAGCCATTTTGATAACCTATACCATAAGTGAAATCTCAAAGCAATTTTGATCTCAATTTCTATGATAAGTAAGGACACTGCTTTAAGTGTTTTTCAGCCATGTGTGCTTTCTGTTTTGAAAATTCTCTGTTTAAATCTGTACCTCATTTTTAATTAGGTTATTTGTTTTCTTGATGTCAAGATTTTTTGGTTCTTTATATATTATAGATATTAGCTCTTTATCAGATGGTGTAGTTTGTAAAACTCTTTTCCCATGCTGGTGTTGTGGGTGTCCTGACCAGAAAGTCTTTTCATGTGCCAATGATTTCAAGACCATCCTCCATTTCTTTCTTCTATCATATTCAGGGTACTGGGTATTATGTTAAGGTCCTTGATCCATTTGGAGTCTATCTGTCCAGGCTGATAAGTATCAATCTATTTGGATTCTTCTAAGCAGACCATCCAGTTTGATCTATACCATTTGTTAAGAATACTATTTTTTTCCAGTGTATATTTTTATTTTTTTGTCAAAAATTAGGTGTCTACTGGTGAACTGGCATAATTTAAAGTGAAAAACAGATTGCCCTATATAATGTAACTGCTGTTTCCATATATAATACTTTACAGTTATAATCAAAAAAGATATTTGGAAATAGCAATCATGAACATTAAAATATTATGTCAATAAATATACTCATGGGTTTATTGTCTTAGTAATCTTTGTATGTACTTATATTGATGCATATTAAGAGCAAAAGAGAGGTGAACAAATAATATTTATATATGTAATGTTATTATTAGCTCTAAAAATTAGTGCCATAGTTTTACAGTCATATTTCATGGACAAAACACCCCTTTTATGATACAGAAAATATGTTCTTGATGTTCTCTCTGTTTAATGTTATAAAATATTTGTATTGTTCCTAAAAGTTAGTACTTTGTTTCATAAGCATGGAAGTATATCTGTGAACATTCCCACACTCATGAGGTACCCTGAGTGTACTTGCTCACTAATAAGGAATAGGACCAATTAGTATGATTATTTTCATCTAGATTTTTCTCTTTATCCTAAGGAAGATGGGGAAATTTTTCTTTTAGGCCATAAAATATATATTTTACATTTTTTCTTTAATGCCTAATCTGACCTAAGAGATTTATGCTGTATAAATTAAGTATAAAATTTGAAAAATCAAATTGTCACTTGGGGATTTGATTTGATGAAGAAAAATTGTCAGTAATCTTACAAAAAACTTCCCTAAACTTTTTGTAAGATACCAATCTTGACCTCTTTTGTAGAATAGTTGGAAGGGCTAGTTTAAATCAAGTTTCAGACCCAATGGGAATTTCTTAGAATAAGAGAAAAAACATCATATTTTAAATGTTCTGCCTTATTAGTAAAAGCAAGCCTTAGGGTTTGGATTCTACTATGCATGGCAACCACAGACAAAGTTAAATGTATGGAAGTACTACTCTCTGGTAACTGCCAATTTGGAGAGTGATCTAAACTTAAGCACCTTTTTAAACTAGAGTTTATTTGTTGTGTGTGTGTGTGTGTGTGTGTGTGTGTGTGTGTGTTTGTGTGTGTGTGTGTGTGTGTTCTCCACAGTGTAGAGGAATGGAGTAAGAGAGGGCTTGTACTGTATTGTTAGATATTTCTTCTCTTATTACTGATTTATTTTTTAGTTTATAGAGATCACTTCATATGAACATGTCTCCACTATTTGAACCTAATAGAACAATTTAAAAGACTATCTTATAAGACTGTATATGCTGAACAGCATCATAAATGTGGGGAGCGGGCACAGCCACATGGGCCAAAGATGGCACCTGGCTCTATGCTAAGCCCCATGACATTGCTTGTTTATCCCAGTCTCAGACATGCACAATAAAAGCAGCATGTGTAACTCGTTGAAGAGATTAGCACAACATCTCGAGATACCATTCTATCAGCCAATCCTGCATGCTGCCTTGGATGTGTGCATCTATGATTGGGTGGTGTGAAGTGGAGTGAGTGAATGGAAGTATAAATTGAGGGCAGCCCCAGATGAGGTGGGCCAGAGACCAGAGACCAGTGTAGCAGAGAGAGACCAGATGAGGAGACCTGACCATGTTAGAAATCGCCAGGAGCATTAGGCCAGAAAGCAGCAGATGAGGAGAGCAGCACCAGCGTTAGAGAGCAGCTTAGGAGAGAGCAGAGTGAGTGAGTGAACGGCTGCAGCTGTGTGAAACCTGAGAGAGAAAGAAGCAGAATAAAGCAGAAGCTGCGAAGGCAAGCTGCTTGGAACCAACTTGGTGTCCCGTGTCATTTATTCCCACCATCTCTGCTGGTCAGAGACGTGTGGGCACAACAATAAAGCATCTATGGAACTTCCAAGTTCCCTTACTCTGAGCACAATTTTGAAGCAATCAGTATGAACCTTATTCAATTTAAATAAAAGATACATGTAGTTTTCAAGGGCAAGGTTAAGCTCCCAGACTCATGGATACATATAATAGAAATATCAAACTTTATTCTATGTTTTCTCAGTGGCCTCCAGAACATTTAACTATTCTTGTAAGCAGCCCCCCTCTTTTTGCTTGGATCTTAGATTTTATTTCCTGTCAGCTATGGCAAGAGCTTCTAAGAATTAGTTTCATGACTCAGTAAATGGATGCTTTACTACTCTGCATTATTGTTTACACTAAGCTTTGTAAGCACTTAAGCCACAACAGATAATTGTCAAAATGATGAAGCAGTAAAGGCTCAGACAGCCAGCAGTTACAGTGTGAATGTGCAAGGACAGATAGCAAGACTTAGAGCTCATGCACAGTTTGTCAGTGGGCCAGGAAAAGCAATCCTTTATAAAAACGTATCATAAACACCAAACAGGAAAAAAAAATCCCAGGAAGAATTATTTTAGGATCCAAGTACCCTGAAAGCACTGCTTATCTGTGCTTTTATAGCTTTCTTAATCTGTGTGATTTGTATCTCATCTGTCTCACTCCATGTGATTTATTTTGTTTAAGTCATGTCCTGATGTAAATGCTGCTTGAAAAGTATCTGTAAGAGGCACTTGATCATCAGATCGTCATGAAAGAAAACTTTGTCTCTTGTGGAGATCCTGATAATTTAGAAATGAACACAAGTAAAGGCAATGCTCATAGTTCATACTCTAATGTAAGGGTTTGATTCCACAAATAACAATTCATTCCCCCCCTCTATGTTAGGAATTTGAGTTTTATCAGCTTTCTATCTTACAGTGGGTGCTGGGTATGAGAACTATCTACATACCCACTTTTAGCCTCAGAATGTCTGGCTGGTCTCTGTTTTCTTTAACTGGGACATCAGTGGAAACTGTTCTGTCTATGGTGATGTATCTGAGTGCAAACAGAACCCTGTTAGCTAGTATGTACCTATTAGCTCTGATTACCTTCTGATAGTTCTTCAGCAGTTGGGTTCTTTCACTGTGACAGATCTAGTACTTTGTTTAACCTTTAAGCCAGTAGGGCAATAACACAGCTGACAGAAGGAGAGATATAATTAAGGAAAACTTAGCCAGGACATTTAAAAACCTCTAACAAGGCAGATATTTCTGTTCAATTTAAAAACTTGTCAAGGCATGCATACAATTCCCCATAATTGCTATGGCAAATGTTTCAATTTTTTTGCTAGATTCAAATTAATTTTAGCAATGTAGTTTAATCAAATTACTAAGTGTCTTCCTTTGAAAATATCTATAATTTACACTCTCAAGAAGTAAGTTTTAATATTGTGATACTTCTAAGAAAACTGATATTTGAGAGTTCTTACTACTTTCTAGAAGAATTGTAAAAGAAATATATTTTTAAAGCGTTGTCTAAAAATCTGCCAGCAGTCTGAATTTTACAATTTCTGTATTGACAGATACATATTTTTGGACAAAAAAAAAGTTACAAAAATGTTTACTTTTATATTGCTACCAACTCTAAGTACTAAATCATGGCCAGTGGTACTTACAAAAAAACCCAAGACATCCAAAATTTATTGACTTTTATTTAGAAGTACTCTTGTGGACATATTTAGATAACAAGTGGCCAGGGAAGCTTGAGCAGCACCTCTTCTTCTATCATCCTTTCAGCAGGAACTCTGCTCTGAGGCTGAGCCTGCTGCCATGGTTAGTTCATGGTCCATGCGTGTTAGCTATTACTGTGAAAGGGCGTTTCCCTCCTCTGGGTCCTTCCATTAACCCATATTCATCAAGAGCAGGAGAAAAAGTGCCTCATTGTTGCATGAAGGTATTTAATTAAAGTTGGTAGAACTTCTAATTGAGAAATTGAACATAGTCTCTCCAGATCATTAATAATTTGGCAGTTTATAAGACATTAAAATATAATGTGTTCATTATTTTCCATAAATCTATTAAGAGCATTACATAATTCCTCTTGTTTAATGTTTCTCCGCCATTTTTTCTCAATCCCTACCCCTCTCTCTTTTTTCCTTTGTCTTCTACTTATAATTGACAACAAATCTAATTTCACATTTTCTGTGCATCATTTATCAAGAGTTTTAGGTTCTGTATTATCAACTGTATGGGGATTGATTATAACCTTTTACCTACTCCATGGTTGTGCAAATATTTCTTAAGACAGTTTACTTCTAATAGATGAAAAACAGTAAATAATATTAAAATGATATTTCAGCTGTGTAGATATATATCATATTACATACAATATTAAATACTGTCCATACCGCTGACATATTTTAGCACATGAATTGTACTGCATAAGATGTAGATTAGTCAAGATACCATTTTTTATAGTAATAAAGATGGAATAACACTCCTTTACAAATTAAAGGGGAAAAATGGCATTTCCATCTAATCAACCATTAGGCTGCATTGCTGTCAGTGCGAAAATGGGACAGCTTAGGACTAAAGGAAGCTTCGTGAAGTAAAAGAAAAAAGAAAAAGAACACTTATGGGTAGGGCTTGGGGAACACATCTCAGACACATGAAGCCTAGAAATGAGGGAATCTGAGCTATGCATAGAGGATCACAGGGCTGCCCAGCATAGGACAAGATGGAGAAAGGACATGGCAAGCGGGCTTCTAATTGGACATGAATGATTTGAATTGTAAAAACAAAAGTCTACTTCTACAGTTGGGAGATTAGTTAGAAATTACTAGAGGTCACTAACAGGTAGTCACCAGTTTATATTAATATAGAATTTTTTTCTTTGATTAAAGAATTGGTATACATCAGAAATGAGGCTGGAAAGAGGTAATGATATTCCAGGTTTTATAAAGTTACTCTCTGTGTAGATTAGATCACATCCCAGCTTTTAGAAGAATCTGAGATGCGTGTTTTGTCTTAATTGATGCATTTAAATGAGATGGGAATAGAAGGACTTGCCTATAAAAAATGTTCATATATAAATAAAGCTTGGGAAAAGGCACAGTGCTTTGAAAACTTTTTTGTTTTTTAAGTTTGGGTCTCACTATGTAGCACTGGTTGATCAGGAACTCACAGAAATTTACCTGTGTCTGCCTCCCAAATGCTGGCAATAAAGGCAGATGTCACAATGCCTGGTAAAAGTCTAAAAGCAAGCAAGCAAGCAAGCAAAAGAAAAAAAAATCACCCACAAACAAACAAACGAACACCCCAAACCCAAGCAAACAAATGTCATTGGATAGGAATTTAAAACATAAAGCTGTAAACAAACAAACAAAAACAACAACAACAACAACAACAACAACAACAACAAACAAGACCTAAAGGTTCTTTTAACGCCTCTTAAAACAGTTTCAATCTTACCGTGAGAGATGGGAGTTATAGCAGCTTGGAGAGCTTTGTGCAGGGCATCGCTTTATGATCAAGTTTCTATTCTGCAAACATTTTCTAACTGAATATGGAGAATGAATCATAAGTTAGCAAGACAAAAAGAAGGTATTAAAGAGATGGTACATATTCTTGATGAAGCAGAATGTTGGCTGGTAGCTGTTCATTCCTGTGGGCAAAGAGAGAGAACATATACAGAAGAGCCTTAGGGGAAAGGGGAAAAGGATCAGTTGGCCTGTCTGTCAATTGAGTATTAGAACAATTGAGAGTGAAACGCTGAAGTACTTGGCACAAGAGATTAAGAGCAAAAGATAACAAACCAAAATAACACAGAGAAATGTGAGTTTAAGAAATAAAAACCTATGTATTTTAGTTTAATGAGGGGACATGTTGTGATATTTTGACTTAGATGTTAGTCACAAAGCTACTTAGCTGTAAATAATAAAGAAAATCAACTATGAACAGAGAAGTTAACAAAACTTCTTTTTAAAAAATATTTTTTATTAAATATTTTTTATTTACATTTCAAATGTTATCCCCTTTCCTAGTTTCCCCTCCAAAAATTGCCTATCCCCTACCCCCTCTCCACTTCTGTATTTGCCAGGCACTGGTAAAGCCTCACAAGAGACAGCTATATCAGGTAATTGTCAGCAAAATCTTAGCCAGTAGTGGTGGTGCATGCTGATAGGATTTGCATAAGGAGGCAGAGGCAGAAGGATTACAAGTTTGAGGCCAGCCTGGGAGTCAAATTTCTTGAGTTCTTTATATATATTGGATATTAGCCCCATATCAGATTAGGGTTGGTAAAGATTTTTTTCAAATGAGGATTGCCTTTTGGTCTTATTGATAGTGTCCTTTGCCTTACAGAGCTTTGACATTCTATGAGGTCCCTGTACTGGCTAGTTTTTGTGTCAACTTGACACAGCTGGGTTATCACAGAGAAAGGAGCTTCAGTTGGGGCAATGCCTCCATGAGATCTAGCTGTGAGGCATTTTCTCAATTAGTGATCAAGGGCCCCTTGTGGGTGGGACCATCCCTGGGCTGACATTCTTGGGTTCTATAGGAGAGCAGGCTGAGCAAGCCAAGGGAAGCAAGCCAGTAAAGAACATCCCTCCATGGCCTCTGCATCAGCTCCTGCTTCCTGACCTGCCTGAGTTCCAGTCCTGACTTCCTTGGTGATGAACAGCTGTATGGAAGTGTAAGCAGAATAAACCCTTTCCTCCCCAACTGCTTCTTGGTCATGATGTTTTGTCCAGGAATAGAAACCCTGACTAAGACAGTCCCATTTGTTGATTCTTGATCTTACAACACAAGTCATTGCTGTTCTGTTCAAGAATATTTCCCCTGTGCCCATATCTTCAAGGCTTTCCCCCCTTTCTCCTCTATAAGATTCAGTAGAGTTTTTTGATCTACTTAGGAATGAACTTTGTACAGGAGATAAGAGTGGAACAATTCACATTCTTCTACATGCTAACCGCCAGTTGTGCCTGCACCAGTTGTTGAAAATGCTGTCTGCTTTCCACTGGATTGTTTTAGTTCTTTTGTCAAAGATCAAGTGACCCTAGGTGTATGAGTTCATTTCTGGGTCTTGAATTATGTTCCATTGATCTACTTGTCTGTCACTGTACCAGTACCATGCAGGTATTTTTTTTTTTCCACAATTGCTCTGTAGTACAGCTTGAGGTCAGGGATGGTGATTCCACCAAAGGTTATTTCATTGTTGAGAATAGTTTTTGCTATCCTAGGATTTTTGTTATTCCAGATGAATTTGCAAATTGCCCTTTCTAACTAAGTGAAGAATTGAGTTCGAATTTTGATGGGGATTACATTGAATCTGTAAATTAGCTTCAGCAAGATAGCCATTTTTGCTATATTAATCTTTTCAATCCATGAGCATGGGAGATATTTCCATCTTCTGAGATCTTCAATTTCTTTCTTCAGAGTCTTGAAGTGCTTATCATACAGATATTTTACTTCCTTAGTTAGAGTCACACCAAGGTGTTTTGTTTTTGGTTTTTTTTTTGTTTTTTTTGTTTTGCTTCTGTTCTTATGCTTGCATCCTGACATCAGATTATCTCAAGTGCTTGCTGCCCTCAATATATCTGATTGGAACCTGTCCTTCCTGTAATCTCAGTTGATTCAGAACTCCTCAGAGTCCAGTTTTCTCTGTGATTCTGTAATTCTGGAATCCTGTGAACCTGAGATTCTGGGTGTGTCAGAGTTCCTGGGAGTCAAGCTTCTTCTGAGACCCAGAGCTCCTACTGTGACCAAGCTCCTGGGATCCTGGGATCTCAAGATCCTGGATGTGTTACAGTTCCTGGAAATGGTACCTCCTCTGGTGACCATGGGGCTCTCCTCTGTGTTCGTATCCAAGGTAGACCAGCACTGACCACAAGGAACCCGAGCCTCTGGTCAGGCAAGCCTCCTGTGTCTTTGCTCCTGCTGTCACAGGTCCCTCACAATTGTTTTGGGACAGATGTTGTGTTCCACTCACCAGTGATCATAAGATCCTGGGTATGCTAGGGCGCCTGGTGTGTGGAGAGTCCTTTGGGTACTGTGGGACCGTCTGCTGAGTTCATGTCCAAGGTGGCCCAAGGCTGGCGCTGACCAGAAGGAACCTCAGCCACTGGTTGAATGGGTTTCCTGGGTCCCTGCTCCAGCTGGCACAGGCCCTTGATGATTGTTTTGGAACAGATGTTGTGTTCAACTCACCAGTAATCTTAAGATCCTGGGCATGCTAGAGCACCTGCAGCGTGGAAAGTCCTCTGGGGACCATGGGACTGTCCCCCGAGTTTGCACCAAAGGTTGCCTGGGGCTGGTGTCAACTGGAAGGAACCCCTCACAAAACATCTAAGATTCTTCAGGGAAATCTGAAGAAATCCAGGATGAACGTGAGGCTCTGTGTTAGCAGCTGTCACTTAAGAAAAGATATCTTTATTTCCTCTTAACTTTTGAATTTTTCAATTAAAATATAAAGATGAACTCTATATGCCCCAGAATAGGGGAATGCCAGGGCCATTACGTGGGAGGGGGTGGGTAGGGGAGCAGGGCGGGGACGCGGGAGGGTAAGGGAAAATTTCTGGATAACATATGAAATGTAAATGAAGAAAATATCTAATAAAGAGGAAAAAAAATATAATGATGACATTTCATCTCCTTCACATGTTCACATACTCTTTTTCTTTACACACACACACACACACACACACACACACACAAACACACACAAATAGGTATAAAATACAACTTGATGAATCCCTTTAGGGTTGTTGGTATGGATATGATTTCATGGCCAACCAATTAGTAATGTATAAGCAATAAGAAGATGCTTCCCTATGGAAGATTGATTCTTTCTCTCTATATCTCAGTAGTTGATAGATGCTTGTAGGTTTTTTTTGTATATATTTCTTTATTTTAAGTTAGTGTATTCATTAATCTGTCATTCTTTAAGTCTTATTTAGATGGCCACATTATTGAGGTATCATGGGTGAAGCTTTCTTCATATAGGAGACACACTATATGACAATCTTCCAAGTGCTCTGAGTCTTATATTCTCTCTATTCTCCCTTGCATGATGTTTCCTGATCATCAGGTGCATGGTTTCTGTTGTAATTCATTTCCTTAGTTGGGCACCTCACCATCAATTCTTCTCTATCATTTGTGCTTTTCTGTAAAGGTTTCCATCTGCTGAAAAAAAAACTTTTTGAAATAGCAGTGTGAACTGTGCTCATCTGTGGGTATAAGTGTATAAGGATAAGTATCAAGGATACAGTTAAGAATTATGCTCATCTAGTAAAATGCTGGTAGTAAGTTCTCTAGAATCTATGATCTCAGTAGCTCCTGGTAGTTACAGTGACAGGGCTGCAAGAAAAAGTCAACAAAGCTACAGACTTTTATATTACAGAAAACTGTCAAGTGAGTTCAGTGATATTTTTTCTAAATTTGCAAAGTTACCTATGCCAAGTCAACTATCTATAGAAAGTTACTGTAGAAACACTTGCCATTACAATGAATTACTGCGGTGTAATATACACAAAGCATTCTTATTTATTTACAAGGGCATTTGTGCCTGATCTATAGGCCTAGAACAGTGTAACATTGAAAGCATTTGCTCATTTGTACAAAGGTACAATCAGTTTCAACTGCAGTGCACCAACAGCAATAGAATATAATAACACTAAATTTTCAAGAGGTGATTTCATAGCAGGTTTTTGAGTCAGCAAGGCTATGACGTACATTGCAGATAGCCAGCACTGCTTCAGTGTAGAGCAAATACCTGTCCGATGTACAAAGAATTTAATCATTGATCTACCAAATATTCATGTTAATACAAGAATTCAATTGCATGAAAAGGAAACATATTTTATAAACTATTATTCTGGTGTATCTAAAGATTAGTCCCACAGATCTTCTTCTCTGATAAAAAGTATGAGAATAAAATCCAATCAAATGATATATCATTAAATTACGCTTAAATAGAAATCTCAAGATATCTGTTTTATTAGTGTGACACTTTGTAAAGTAGTCATTTTCTAAGATTTGTCCTATAAAGACAGTTGGATGGGAGGAGCTAGTGTTATAATCAGTAAATTGAGACTATAAAATGAGACTATAAAATTCTAAGAATACATTTATCTGTGTGTGTTCTCAACAGCATTTACTGTTTATTTGTTAAATTATGAGCTTCAGGTATATATGTAATGCTTAAATTAAGGAGTTTCTTTACTCCAAATGAAAGATGAAATACTTTCTCTTAATACAATTTTGCTATCAAACTTTTCCTGTTGTATCTTGTCATAACAAAATTTCTCAAACTTAGAAAAACTCACATACTGAGCTAGAGAGATTAAAAAGGACAGTCTTGCTTCCAAGCCTGAGCACCTGAGTTCAGTACATGGAAGAAAATAGACTCTTATAAGTTATCTGCTGCATTCTACTCACATGCCACACACATGCATATCTTTAATAAGTAACAAATGTAAATATATAAAAATACCAACCAGTTCACCCAGAGCTCCCAGGGACTAAACTACCAACCAAAGATTAACAAGGAGGGACTCAAGACTTCAGCCGCATATGTAGCAGAGGATGGCTTTGTGGGACATCAATGAGAGGAGAGGCCCTTGGCCTTGTTAAGTCTTGATGCCCCAGTGTAGGGGAATGCCAGGACAGGGAAGTAGGAGTGGGTGATTTAGTGAGCAGGGGGAGAGGGGATAAAATGGCAGGGTTTCAGAGGGGAAATGAGGAAAGGAGATACAATTTGAAATGTAAATAAAGAAAATATCTAATAAAAAATGAAGAAAAAACATAAGGTAGGATATTTATTCCATGTTTAAAAAAAAACACCGCATATTTATTTACTTTGAGCTGTTATCAGAAATATAGACAAGAAAATCAAAGAAGCAGCTCCTTCTGGATACTCCTTTTGCATGAGTTTTTTTGGAGAGATGGGGACCAATCTCTATTCCCTATTTCACAAAAACACCAGACTAATGAAATGATTCCATTCATGTCTGTTGGTAAACCTTAGAACTTGTCAAGGTTGTTCAGATAAGTACAAGTTATTCAGAAGCAATCAAGAAACCATCTCAACATGGGTGATATCTCACAAAAACACCATGACTAAAGTCTCTTGAACAACCTGTAAACAATTGTATCCTAATCTCCTTCAGCACTTGTTTGATGCCTATATCATTTGAGGAGAGGCCTTGTCAGGCTTATGCGCTTCCTGGGTGTTATGAAACTTTTTCCTCTTTCCAGAACAAAATATTTCAATTTGGAGGTAATAGTTACATCATAGTTCTAGAAAAGAATTCATTTTTGTTTCTGCCCAATCTAGAGTGTAGCTGTTAGCATTTCTTGGCTCATAACATCATCCTCTGGTTCAACAGGCAGTTCACTTTCTCCTCTCTCTGACCTCCTACCTGCCTAGGATACTTGTGACTATTTGATTAAACCTGATCATCTAGGACAATCTCCTCATTTCAATATATTCTACCAAGCTTAGTTTCAACTGAAAATTTCTCTTCCATGCTGTGAGACATATCCATAGCATCCAAGGATGAGATAGGAACATCTTTGATTGTTATTGTTCAACTTAGTTTTTTTTTTTTAGATTAAAAAGCACTTGACTTCTAAAGAATCAGTAAGTCATCATTTGGGCTTTCATAACATTTTCTCTTGTTAATATAGATCCTGTTTTGCACCTCTGAATTCCAAGAAATATTGATCTTCTTGTGATTTTGTACTATAGTAATGCTAACCTCAAGTTTGCACCATCAGTGAGTGAAGACAGCAGTCTCAGGTCCTAAAACTGAGTCTGCTCTTCAAGGGGCTTCTAGGAAAGCTGCATAGGTCAGAGTCCTGTCTCTCAAAGCAAACATTGTGCTTTTCTCAGAAAACTTACCCTGAAAGTGAGGCCAGATATTTGGTAGCATTTAAAATAGATATTGTTTTAGGAAAAAAAAGATGGTCCTGGTGTTTTCATCTATTTTTCTTTTATACAAGATTCTGGTTTCATTCAGTTTCGCTTTAGCATACTGATTCTGCACCTGCTGCTTGTGAAGGTTTTTTTTCTCTTAGATGTGATGTCACAACTGCATTTTACCTCTATTTATTTTCTGTAATTTATAGAAGGGAGTGTGAGCTTTTTCTTCTTGGTCCATGGCTGATTAGTTGACCCGTCTTTGAGTGGGCTTGTGTGAGTTAGATGTGGTTTCTGTAAAGAAATGCTTTCTGGTTCCAGTTTCTGCCTTTGAAGGGAATGGAAGGTTCAAGAGGTCAGCATAGACAGGTCTAAGGTCAACCATTGAAGCAATCTTGGTACCTCAAGACTGTAGACTATTATTTATTTTTTTTAGAAAAAGAAGTTGTGACTGGGTGAAATGTCATAGGAACCTGAAGAATTTATGGTCCATTAAATAGGAACTTTTGCCCTCTTGGAATGTTTTTGTGGGAAGCCTCTAGTCACCCTTTTCCATGGAGCTGGAGGAACAGATGACTGAGCATGCACTCCTGTGCCTTCTGGTCCTGTGATTTTCCTGAACTTCCCTTGTAGTGGCTGGCAAAACTTCTCTGCTGCACTGCTGAAAAAGAGAAGTGTGGATCACACTGAACAAGAAAGATCAGTCAGTCAGACCTTGCCAAGCTGCTCCTCCTGACTAGGTCAGAAATGTTGATGTGGACCAAGAAACCTGCTATCTGGTTTAGTTTTAGACTAATTCCTAACACATGTTTTACCAGCAGTAAAAAATGAAACATGTATGATGGTTTCATTTCTCCTCTGGAAAACTTGGTTGCTCTTGAAGAGGGATCTGCGATTGGTGTCAAAAGCCCAGAGGAGGAGTAAAAATTGTTGCACCTAAAAATTCACCTTTATGATTTAAAACTGGAAAATATATTATGTATATTTTCCCCATGTTCATTGCTCTGTTGAGCTCTCCTCTTGCTTGTCTCCCCACCTTTCCTCTCTCCTTCCTTTATCTTAATCTCTCTCATTATAACCCCACTTCTGTTTCCTCTCCTTTCCTCCTCTGTATCCCTCACCATAGAGGCAACATAGACAATTTGAGCAATGGAACTCTTCTTCATATTTAATTTATTTTGGTTGTGGTCATACCCATGAGTCTTTAGGAATTGTGAAGGAAAAGCATTATATGTGACAGTTTCTATGGCTTTTTCATTTAGTTCACTCCATTACAAATATTGACTATCAACAATGTAGCATCCTTTGTTGTGTACATGCCTAGAATACACAGATGAAATAAAGAGAAAAAAAATCTATATACTTAGGAGCTGATAGTCTTTCAGGAAGAGTCGTTCAATAAATAGTACAGATAAGTATATATTACATGGTCTCTTGTAAGGTAACATGTTATAGAGAGTAAAAGTAGAATCCTTGGCATGTGGATGGGCATGGCAGTTTGTACTTTTATCAGGATGCTCAGAAGAGATGTCTGGGTAAAGCATTGATGAGAGGGAGTGGGGTGATAGAAAAGAGGAAGCTGAGAAACTAATCTCAATTGGGGATAACATCCCTTCATGATGGGAAAGACTGGGCAAATGCTGGAGCCAGAGCTTTGCCAAATATATCTTTTCACTATTGGAGCTCATTGTCTGCTTCATTCTCATAATGCTCAGATGCTTCCATGGTGGCAAGTTTGAACCATGAAGGATGGGTATAGAACTGCCCATGGACAAATTTCAAGACTGGCAACTTAGCTTGAGAGCTTTGCCTCCAAATACGATGAGATGCGGGACACAGCCTTTTTGGTCTCACTTTCTTTATTTGTAAAATGAAAGTATTGGTCATTAGATGCTAATTTATTATTTTTCTTGGAGTCTCTAGAAATAAACAGGTAGGTGGGTTGAAAGAAGAGGGAATTAAAAGGTAGAAAGAGTTAGAGTCAGACAAAGTGTCAATAGAAAAGTTAGATGAAGGGAAATAAAGATAACTGAGAAAAGACAGATACAAAATTTACTAGGAAAATTAACTTGGTGTCATAATTCAATTACAACAACACATTTGAGCAAATACCTTTTCTTCTTTTATATTTCCAGAAAGATAATTTTGCTAAACTACACAAAGGGAGATTTTATTCGACTCTATCTCTAGAAAAGGGTTATTTCTTCTTGTGAACTTTGGGCCTTTACATAGCACTTGTGAGGGCTTTCCAACCTTAAATAAAAATATGGTGTTAATTTTTAATGATTTATACACAAAGGTTAAAGAAGCTTTGTAGAACTTTGCTAAACTATACACCTTGAATAACACATTTTAATAGGCAATGAGGATTAAAACAATTAGGAGCATATCCTTATAATCCTACTTTTTTATGACTTAATTAATTTTGACACCATCTTAGAGTATATCTGTTTTCAAAGAGATTAGCATTTAGCTTTTGCTTATCTAGCTTACATATTTCGTTTTTATAGTTTTTTTTTTTTTTTTCTGACCAAGTATTGTCTCCTTCTTTTGGCATCTTCCTTCCTCCTGGCCATTTCCCCATTTATTAACACTGACCTCCAGAGAGAAGATAAGGGGAAGAAATAAAATATAAATCATTTCATTTCTATAAACTGTTGCAAAATCTGGAAAGGGTAGAGGTTGAAAGCAAAGGCCAAGTAAAGTTTAAGTTGCAGACCAGAAAAGATAAGGCTTTTCCTTACTTTGTGCATTAAAATTGGATCCACGTAGCAACGAGGATATCTTAAAATATTTATGAGTCTTTCCTAGCAATTCAGGGTAGATTAAGAATGGTATAAAGTACAGAAGGTGAGTGAGTTAGCCTTGGAAAGGAGTAGGGTACCACTGGTAAAGAATAAGATCGATACAAAGTGAAACTCTAAGGGTAACACAGACATATTTAGAGAGTTGAGGAGAAGGCACTAAGGTAGTTGGTTTTGTGTTGTCTATTTTCTTTGAAAACAACAATAAATAACCATGATGTCTAGGGAGTTGGCCAGGATGGGGTCTGAAGGATGAGAGTGGGTTGGATCAGCTGGTGTGAAGACTAGGTATCAAAGGTAGTCAGATAAAGGAATTGATGGGTCATATTAGTATATTAGGACTTTCTAAACTTGCAAGATTTGTAGCACAATCATGAAATTTTTTCTGAATTCCTTCAGTAGCATAGGAACAGGGACAGGTGAAAAATGGTTGGAAAGACTATAGCTTGGCCAAGCATTCTTAGGAAAATTATAACAGAAGAGTGATAAATAAACCATTCTAGAAAAGAACTCATCTTTGTCATCACAATTCAACAGAAGAAAATTATGTAACAGATACTGAACTTAATTTAGAGATGAGTAACAATGCTGGACACGAGAGACTTTTCAAAGTGGCTAACGCCAGTAAGTTAAGGTCTTCCCTGGTTCTAAGAAAACTTTTTTCCTCTTTATCAATACTTTGTGGTGTTGGTTTAACTTATGTATCAATGGTCTTTAATTTAAGATGGTTTGACTTACACCTTTTCCCCATTACTAACACTCTTCCCTGGGGTCACCTTCATAGATTCCAGGAAGTTTTCATTGCACTAGATTTCCACACTACCCCAGAAATGCCTGTGGTTTAGCAGTGGGTGGCTGTGGAGTTGGAGCCTGAGGGACAGTGAAGAGTGGAGGGATGGACATTACCAGGGGATGCTCTGTGGTATGCACAGGAGACGTGACAGTGGGGGAAAAGGTGCAGCTGCAGACAGCACTAGGGATAAGATGAGGGAACAGAAAAAGAGAAGAGAAGATCTTCATGTAGGATTCCTAACAGCAGGAGCAGGGGCTGTCTCTGACTTTGTTGCCTGCTTTTGGGATCATTTTCATTAATTGGGCTGCCTCATTTAGCTTCAGTAGAAGATGTGCCTGCAATTTGATAATGCCAAAGCTGGTCATAGCCATGTGAGATCTCCCCTTTTCTAAAGAGAAAGGGAGGAGGAGTAAATGGGGTGGGGAGTGGAGTTGGGGTAAAGACTTGGAGGAAGAGAGGGAGGAGAATCTGATGTAAAGATGTAAAGTAAGTAAATTAATTAATTAATTAATTTATTAATGAAAAATATTTTAGAGAAAGAAGTTTGTGACCCTCAGATTATGTCCTCTTATTTTGTTGAGTTAGAATTCTATAACTTCTACTTCAAACCATCCCTCTATATATCTTCATGAATGAGATATATGGAGAGATGGAGCCTCAAAGAGCAGCTGGCTTTGAGGAAGGTGGCAAAACACTAGAGGATTGATTGAGAATGAAGAGTGCCATCTACTGAAAAATCACTTTGCTCCTCATTAATGGATTCAAATATTGGAATCATCACAGGTTCAAACTAGCATTCTGGAAAGATAAGAAAAAGACCTGAGATATCATAATGAGCTATTTTTTAACATATGGTGATTAAAGGGGGAAACCAGAGTCCAATGTTAATGACAAACATATTAAGATCATTTACCCTTCTATAAGAGTCCATGGAAGGCTTCCAACAAAGCATCGCCTTGAATGACGTGTTTTTTAATATTAATTATGAAAGAAGAATGTGTAATAGTAATTGTTTATAGAAATAAAAAAGTTTAAAATGTCAAGATGTGCCAAAGCACATTGAGATGAAAGAGAAACAATTTTATTAGGTAGGGCAAGAAGACCTTTTCCTGGATGTCAAGGCAGTGGTACATGAATTTATAATATACAGTGGTCTGAGCAGATTGATTAGATAGCAGCAACTGCATGCATTTTGCAAGGAGCGTCTCTCACCCTGTTGCCACTTTTTTCAGTGTTCCATATGTTAGGTTGCAACTACGGATTTAGCCCTTTTGCCCAAAGGCATCTGAACCTGTGAAAAGCCTAGCTAGGGCACTGTCTATTGTTCATTGACAACTTGTCAATTTACTTCCAGGCAAAATAACTCATAAACATGATAAGTAAAGCAGATAAAACAAGAATTCTTTCACACTTTGCAACTTTACTGCAAAAATGGCTTATTTTCCATAAATGTGTGAAATCTCCCCTCTGAATTGTGACTGTGCACTGAACTTTAAAACTGTTTAGAAACAGCACAAGCATTTCACAATTCCTGTCTGTAATAAGATGAATGTTAAATATTAAACATGCATTAAGAGTGATAAAATAAAAGATTCTCAAAGGTTCACTAGCACCACTATATTTCTAGTTGATTCCTTGAGTTAATAAAAGTTAAGTTTAGTAATACTCCCCCAAAGACAAATGTTTAAGCATTACATTCTAGATTTGACATTTCATATATTTATAGTAGCTATTATCTAAACCCTTATTTCACTTTAAAAAATAGATATAGTGAATCATAATAGAACTAAATTCAAAACCCAGTATGTGGTGTACTAGCATATGCTCATCCTGTAGTGAAGTGGTTTTTATTTCTGATTTTTTGCACATTCCATTTCTAATGTACTGTTTAAATATTGAAAGCTAATTATGAATTCTTTTAGGTAAAATATTTTAAATAGATAATAATTTTGAAATATATTAGTCTCTAAGGCAAAGCAGTCTGTTTATGTGCAGTTATTTATAAAGTCCTACTTTTTAATGAATCCATGTTCCCTGAACTCAATTCCTTGGTAATGAATTTGATTTTAAGCTTCTTGCTTACTGTAATAGCATCAAAGAGTTACACACAGTGCCCATGTGATTTTCCCCAGGTAATTCTCACCAAACATTCCAATTTTGGAAAGAGTAAAATAGGAGATGAGAAAAGATTGGATGTGTTTCAAC
Source organism: Mus minutoides (assembly GCA_902729485.2). NCBI lineage: Eukaryota > Metazoa > Chordata > Mammalia > Rodentia > Muridae > Mus > Mus minutoides. The sequence continues at coordinate 231,902 of LR749981.1, forward strand.
CATTCAAGACCAGATTCTCTATCCCCATCATGGCCTCCTTGGAGTCCTTTGCTCAGGAGACCAGAGGATGTTTCCACTAATTCCACCTGTGGGTTTTAGGGTCTTTAGAACTCACCCCCAAATTTCCTCATATTTTATTCAGTTACTATAGAATATTTATAAACAGGAACACATATGCATCTGTCACATAACAAATGGCTTTTGGGAAATAAGTGAGAGAACACAAAAAAAGAAAATTAAAAGACTGTAAAGAAAAAAAATGGGGTGGGAAGGAGGAAAACAAACAAGAATGCCTCAAAATTGGCCATCACTTTCTGCAGTCCAGTATAAAGAGCTCATAACTGGGCCAGAGACCTTGCCTAAATCATGTCACAGACACTAGCTATCTCTGACCCTTGAGAGTTTGTCTTTATCTTTGACCTCAAGTTTGATCAACTTTTGTCTTGGAAGGGAAGATGGTCTGTGATTAATGGGTGCTGAGATAGTAAAGAAAGACAGAAATGCAGATACTTACCACCAGATCTCTAATTATATTTGCTGTATGAATAGTCTAATTGGGTTCCATAAGAATTCTCTCTAAATGGAGCTATGAATATTTTCAGATGACACCTATATTTGCTTTAAAACAGGAAGTGGACATAAAGATCTTCCCACCTGGTGTTTTGTGAGATGTGGGTTGTATGCTTTTGTAATAAATCTTTATTCTAGATGCATCTGTCTCTGACTTTCTACTCCCTTATCAAGCAACCTGTTAATTTTATTTTTTAAGTGGCAATTTTTTCATCTCATGTAATATTTCAGTTTCTACACATTGTTACTCTGGCTTCTTCATAAGCATTTGACCACATCAATCCTTGGCTCTACAGAGGTTTTCTCTCCTCCTGTCACCCTCGGGAGCTAGCCATTGCTTATTATTTCCATTTGTGTTTTTCTTTTTTTTTTTTTTTTCTCTTCTGGGTGTGAGGGTACTCTCCTCTGTTAACTTAAACCCATTTATTATGTGCTCTATATTATAGCTGCCAAGGTCATTTTGAATTTTAATCTAAAACAAAAAACAACAAAACAAAACAAAAACAAAAAAAAACAAACAAAAAAACAAGAACAAAAACCCACTCTGGACATCCTACTTATCTGGCACTCTTGGAAAGCTAGTGAGTCATCATCCATATTAGTATCAAAATTCTTACAGATTGTTTCTCTGGAAACCTTGGAAAGAGAAACCGCAGTAACCTAGAAGTAAAAATTTTCAGACTAGAGTTTATGGCTGCAATGGTTCCACAGCAGATTTGTAAAAAGTTGTAAGAGAAGTAATGAGGTTAAAAAAAAAAAAAAAACATTAAGGAGAGGCAAGTAATAAGAGCTTTGTAAGACTCAGGAGCACAAGAGAAATAAAGAAGAAGAAAATAAAGATAGAAGCTAAGCTGGATGTTGGTGCTTTCGAGATTCAGATCCTGATGTTGAATATGCAAGTGTGGAATGTGTTTGTTTAATTTATAGCATGTAGTTTCATTCAGAAACCCAGGAAAAAAAGCTGCCGGGTGCTGGACGTCAATTAATATTCTTCCAAATGACTGGCAGGAAGCCACAGTGGACGTCTAGTCAGAGACAGTGTGTCACACTACTGTTGACTGTAAAATTAATTACCATTTCTAAACAAGAACTCTGTGGTGCATATTCTTCTGGCATACTATCCGGCCCTCCTGGCATTAAAGGTTACAAATAGTTATTTTTTAAAGTGCTCTTTAGAGAACTCACAAGTGAAAATATTAACAATCTCAATAATGACAAAAAGCAAACTGCATGGCGAGGCAAGTCGACATTGTGAAAACAGGGCTGAATATTAAGAAGTGTCACCTACCTAAAGTAAGTGTTAGACATTCACATGATGGCATCAGCTGCTGATCCAGGGCATCTGGAGCTGCCCTGTCACCAAGGCATTGCTAACCAAGGCAGGAACACAGACAAAGCTGCTTCATCATTAATGTCAGTAAAAGGATCTGGAGGAAAAATAGAGAGTCTCTGGAGACCTTGTCTGGACTTCTTGGAGCCCAGACAACAGTTTTGTTTTTTTGTTTTTTTTTTTTTTTTCCAACAGCAGTCTTTTCCAACCTTGGAGCAGCTGTAACAAAGGGGAAAAGGAGAGCATTGACTCAAGTTGTCACTAAGTTCAAAGAGGTGAGAATAGTCATCTGTGGTGAACCTTTATAGGCAGAGTTATTAATTGGGAGTTCTTTTTTATGGCTTTTTGAAAATATCACATTTATGAACAGTGTTAAATTGTCCTGGGTTTTTGTTTGACATATGTTGACCATTCAGGTTTAAGCTGATAAAATTAAAATCTATCATTGTTAAGAGGCTAAAGGAATACAGAATTTCTCACCCTGCATTGTAGCACATAGATTTAAAGTAGCGCTATCAATCTAGGGAAATGCAGCTCTGGCTCTTACTTGAGTGCAAGCTGGTTCAAGGATTATATTCAGTGAGAAGTTATTAATGTTTCACAGGAAAACTAAAGGACACATCAGATGCTGTCATACAGGGGTCTGTCTAGGGTGGTGATATTTAACATTTTATCAGTCAGTGACTTGGGTGATAAAATATAGAACATGCTCATAAAGTTTCATGGAGGACCTCTAAGTTGAGAGAGATAAGAATCCTGGAAGATCTGCTTATAATTCAAGATGACCTTGAAAAGTCATAGACAGAGTCATTAACAACCAGGATTACGACCACTGTGTAGCCTAACAAGTGAGGTTTAAATAACCAGCATAATGAGAGCACAGATTTGAGTAGATAAAGATGAAATGCACTAAATACAAATGACTTGATAAAGAGCATTTACTCTGGGAAGAAATGTGCATGATCATGGAATTTCATATGATATAGAGAACAATGAAGTGTCCAGTGCTTTATTACTTCATTTAAAAGACACACAACAAACCGAAAACAATTCAATAAAGACAAAAACTATGGAGCTATAAAAAGAAAAATGAGATTCTTGTGGTTCATTAGCAATTGACACCAAATGCCATCCAATATACAATTAATTGCCTGTACCTCCTGGTTAAGGAAAGAAATTTTCTTTCATTTCTGAACACACAGTTTTTCTTTTGATTAGTCTTCAAATTTTCTCTTATTTAGAAGTTATGAATATAATTCATGCCATTTACAGCTCACTCATTTTAATTTTTCTATAGAGTTCATCTATAGCCATTTAATGAACCTAATCCTATATAGACTGGATACTGTCAGTGTCAATGAGTGAATAAAAGTCACATTGCAGGAATGACATATTTGTACATGAGGCATTCTCTAGGTAACATTCAATTTGGTTCATCTCTTTAGATCAGAAGACTTGATTCCATACATTATTATTTTTAATTTATTAGCTCACATTCTTCTAAAAGGTAATGGGTTTCTTGGCATTATCATTCAAGTGTACCAGGTACTTGAACTGCATTGATTCCCTATTGCTCTCTTCTCCTGTTTCTCTCCCTGCCCACTTGTCTTTTTCCTCTTGCAAATCATCCCCTCATACTTCCAACTCTACACCTCAAGTTCATATCAGCTTCAGCATAGTGTGTAAAAATGAAAGAGCAAGGATCTGAACCCAGATAACAGGCAACTGGACCTATTACAAAGATCATGCTTTTAGAAGAGTAAATAGCCTCAGTTTCAGGTGGTGATTAAGTGAAATATCAGAACAAACAAAGCTTCCAGATAGTAAGGGCTTTTGAAGTGTGAATTCAGTCACAGAAAGACTTTTAACTTTCATTATTGCTTTAATTACTAATGTAAAGAATAATCTACATTCATGTGCCTTGCTAGTAGCAGTTGACTTCGTGTTACAATTACTTCACCAGCATTTAGCAGTCCTGCTGCCTATTTTCTAACCTCAAGAGATCCTATGGTTCAGACTTAGAGGGTCTGTAGGAAGTGTCTGGGAATACGGGTGGAAAAGCAGAGCTAGTTCCACAGGTATCTTATTTGGCCGAGGCAGTAATGACATGTAGTTAGAAATCACATTTGTGTCTGCTCATAGTGGCCCTTTCTTTCCTCTATGCATTCTGCTTAGCTTTTGTCATGTGCTAGTTTCCAGACTTCCAGCCTACTTCCAATTGCGTAATATTATACTTCACTGTCTCTGATTGTTACTGCAGATATTCTTTCCTTCTTTTCCTAAGCTCTCAGACATTTGCATTGTCCTTAAAGGCTTTGGTTCTAGCTTGTTTTCTTTTGTTTCTATGAAATGAGAGGACAGCATTATAGGAAAGGTCAACATAGAGTAAGTTGGGATGTGGAACTAACCAGCCAAATTACCATGTGGTCATATTTTAACCATCAATAGAAACAGGTTATGAGAAAAATCTCTTCGTAGAACCAAAATGGAATAGAACATTTAATGTTATTGATATAGACTGAAGTTCTCACCTCCTCAATATTAAATCCAACACTATGTCGTGTGTGTGTGTGTGTGTTTCAGTGCACAAAGCTATGTTATATAAATTCTAAAGTAAGTATATATTGTTCACATTATGATATTTTACCAGCCATTTTTAACCAATATATTTAAAAAATCACTTAAACTGAAACACTAGGTAAGTCATTGTTGTGAACCAGTTAGCTTGAAATGATAACTTCAGTCAAAATTCTGAAGCATGGAGTTCAGGATACAATTAAACTACAAAATGATATTTATCAAACCCTCTTCTTATTGTTGTTACATGTGGTATAACCACAACTCTGTGAATATCTTTCTGTAGAAAATTAATGAGAGATTCACTACATATTAGTAATCTACAATTTTTTTTGGATCAAATATCAAGTTAGGTATTAATTCCTTTACATATGAATAATGTTTTATTGAGTACAGTCTACATAGTAACTTTTCACTAAAATTTTATTGGAAAATGCTTTAATATCTGCGTTTCTTCTAGACTACTTTCCATTATCTCATATTTAAAATTCCTGCTTCTCCTTTCATGCTCTTGGCATTAGTCTGTTCATTTTAGTTTCTTTTGCCTTTAAAAGAGGAAGAGAAAGGTGACTGGCATCTACAATAATTTAAAGAATAATCTACTAGAACAGACGCTAGCTTCTTATAATCTTCAATGGACTTTGGAGAGTTTAGTAAAATGGTTTACTCAGGCTCAATATCTTGCCTGCTAGTCTTTCTGGAATTCAAAATTGAAGGGAATAATACAATATTTTAATAAATAAGATCAGTAAAATCAATAAGGCACAAATTCTAATACCTCCATCTATTATCATAGCTATGTTGGAATAACTTTATTTTAATTAAAATAATATTAATAATTTAAGTTAAAGTTTTAATGTAGAATATGAGACTTTTAATCACTTAATAATATATCATGGTGAAAATACACATTAAGTTAGTATGGGAGTTTCTGTGTATAAAAAAAACTTGAAGAGCCAAGCTTCTTCAAGGGATTGAGCTGATAGTATCTTGTTCTTAAACATGAAAGAAAAAAAAAAAAAAAACGCTTCAACTTTCTATTTAGTTATAATGAAAGTAGATAGATTTTTATGATATTCATATCAGTAATTTCTGTATACTTTCTCATCTGTTTTTTTTTAATTTGTTTTCTTTGTCATCAGGTGATCATACTTTTAACTTCAATGGTAGATGTCTAAAATTTATTTGAATTTAAAAATTCTATTTTGGACTGTATTAAAAGAAGTATATAGAATAGAATTCTTAAATATAAGAAAAATACCAAAGAAGGAAGTAAGGTAATGTGAAGTTTCCATGGGTCCAAGACTGTTTTCGTTTAAAAGGCAGAGCCATCCCTAAAGTTTTGCCTGGGCTCCCTCATTAGGAGACAGGCATGGGGGTGGGGCTCCTAGGTGAGCCAACTCTGAGGTTCAGATCTGTTATTTTAGTCTTGGCTTCTGCTGAGGCTTTGGTACTCCCTGGAGATATTTTATGCCTATTAATAAAAAGATAGTACAAAATTGAATAATGGTGTCTGCTTCAAAAAAAAAAAACCCGACTCAGGGGACTCAACTCCCAAAGTGCTTTCATAAATAAGGAACTAATGCTCACCACTAATTTCCTAGACTAATTTTTAAGACTAGAATCATATTTTCCAGTTAATAGTGACCTATTTTTGAGCAAGATTCTCATCCTCTTCCAAGTCCTTAAGGAAATAATTTCTATACAAGAGTGTCTCTATTTTCATCAAACTGAGAAACCTGTCAGTTGTACTCCTATCACAATTGGTTTGCTTTTTGTGCCTCTACTCTCCCATTCTTTTGCCCTCTACCTCAGATGTGTCTGATAAAAGTACCACAGAGATGCAAGAAGCTTGTTCCTCTTCTCTTATATCTTGGCTATGTTCTCTGTCCCACACCTTCTTAGGCGTTCTGTCTTTCCTATCTGTTTCCTAGCATAGTGGATCTCCTTTATCTGCCCTCGCTGTGCCTTGCCCAGGAATCCTAGCCATCTTGCCTCTGCCCTGCCCAGACATTAACTACTGGCAACCTTATTTACTAATCAGAACCAAGTGGGGGCAGGACATGTATCTTACTTGTGGACATCCTGTTTATCACGCAATTTGGGGGACCCAAATTAACACAATATAACTAGCATTAAGCCAAACCCACTACAAACCGGCTTCCAGGCAGCTAGGATGAAAGTCTTAAAGTCCATGCTCACAGTGGCATACTGCCTCCAATAAGACCATACTTACTCCAAGAAGCCAACAGCTCCTAATAGTGACACACCCTGGGCAAAGCATATTCAAACCACCACAAGTGTCTATATTAGGGATCTGGTTAACTTTGTTAGCTTCTTTTCCTCAGGGTCTCACAAGATTGGAGTGATTGTGTTTACTAGGGTATGACCTTAACCAGTGATATATTGGCTTCTGAATTCACATGAGTGCTGGCAATTCTCCACTCTGTAAACTGTAGATCTCAGACTCTAATTGGTTAGGGGTAGTGACCACCTTCCCTCCTTACAAATATCCTCTTCATAAAACAATTCACAACGTGGAAATTTTCTTTATTAAATCCAGAAAAGGAAGCATAATCTTTAAAGAAAACATTACATATTTATAATGTAACCACAAAATATGAACTTATCGCCATAAAAATTTAGAAGGGATGAACCTAGCAACAATGTAAATAAAAACAGTACGCATAGAATAGACAAATGGGCGAAATTCAGCAACCATACTTAATCAGCTGAAAATTTTGTTACAGAAGTATGTTGAAGAATCAGTTCTTGTATAGCTTCATAGAATAAATGAATGAAGAATGGATTAAGCCACAGGACTCTAGATGTTCCTGATACTAAGAATTTCTATGAGATTTTATTTATTTATTTATTTATTTATTTATTTATTTATTTATTTATTTATTATTAGATATTTTCTTCATATACAATTCAAATGCTATACCGAAAGTGACCTATTTACCCTCCCCCCTGCCCGCCCTGTTTCCCAACCCAAAAACTCTTGCTTCCTGGCCCTGGCATTCCCTTGTACTAGGGCATATAATCTTTGCAAGACCAAAGGCCTCTTCTCCCAATGATGGCCAATCAGGCCATCTTCTGCTACATATGCAGCTAGAGACACTAGCTCAGAGGGTACTGGTTAGTTTATGTTGCTGTTCCTCCTATAGGGTTACAGACCCCTTCAGCTCCTTGGGTACTTTCTCTAGCTCCTTCTATGGGATTTTATTGCACTACATGGTATTAGGGCTCATCCGTGGATGTTTTGACTCAGTATATTTGATCAGAGTTGGAGAGTTCCATGATTAAACAATATGTAGAAAAAACAATTTAAGTGTCTTGATGAATCTCTATGTGCAGCTACTGATATATCCAGAATTGAGATCATTGGACTGCAGAAGAGACCTGTATGGGAGAGTGTGGGCAGTGAAGCAATAACTACTCTCTGTGCAAGTTGGGAAATACTGGATAGTAGAAACACAGTGCCTGGGTGATCTCCAACACATGATTACAGCTGTTCACTTAGTTTGAAAATCATTTGAGGACAAAATTTTAGTATAGCAGATGAGAAAATTGAGAATAGATTCTGACATCTTGCTTTACATATAGAGGAAATTAAATTTATTTGAAATTTAACATGAGGTAAGAATTATGATACATGGTTCATGTATAACACAAGGTAAATATGGGGGTAGATAGAAATCAATGAGCACTAAATGGGAAGCTTCCATTTTGAATTTCAGGAACAGAGCATGTGCAAAGGAAAACAATCATGGAGCCAGCTTATAAGGGCGGAAAGAAACATCTGGACTCTATCAAAGAGCATAGATTATTTTCCACTTATGTTGAGAATTGAAGTTAAATAAGGACATGCAAGCAAAGCCTATTATATATCATCTATTCAAGACCACATTGAAGAGTTTTCAATATATTAAGAGAATCACTTTTACATAAAATTATATATATATATATATGAATGATCATGGCTACTACAGCATGCATTTCTTTCTTTTGTATACTTCATTTGTCAAATTAAAAGGGCTGAGCTGTGTTGATCATCTATACACATGTTTAACCAATACAGCAAAAGCAAGATGTGTTCTGGCTGTGAAAGACCTTGGAAAGGTCCCATTTGCTTTATTCTCCACCCCCAAGAGGAACATCAATGAACTATTACATGGTCTCTGCATATCAATGTAGCAAGGCTTAGACAAATATAATGTTAATGGATAATTGTGGGTCACCTTGTCAAAATACGATAAATGCCCCTTGAGTATGTTTTTTTTTTCTCCTTATTAAAAATGACAGTAAACTGTGACCTTGTTGATATCAAACATGCTTTCAGGAAGCAAATATTATTATTCAGTCTCTAAAATGGTTTATTGATTTATGGGTCAAAAATTAATTAGAATTAAATTATAAAACATGCACTGTGTTGATAGAGGTGGTAATTGTATGGCAAAGTGCTAAACTAAAATGTCTAATTTAGTTTAGGAACAATACCTTTATGAACATTCATTCAGAACACACATAGAAGCAGCTTCCAAATGATTTATCAGCAAGGCCTGTGTCCCAGGACATCTGGGATATCAACAGCATGGAGTTAGGGAAAGTTCACTGGGTGACCAAGGTCTTTGGACTCTGGCCAAGAATATGCCATCTCTCAGGATAGTGGTATATACAGGAAGCCTGAGGCTTGGACTCCTGCCTCCCCCAGATCTATTCATAAGCCATAAATGCCCACATGGATCCTCCACTGTTTTGGGTGCTGATGAAGGACAGAGGCTTTCTTGTCATCTGGTGCCATGAGTCACAGTTGTGGCACTTGGGACTTAGATTCCAAGGGCTGCTTAGGCAGCATGACACACAGAATGGAATGGGTTAGATTGGCAGTCATATTTGAGGTTTTCTTTTCTATCTTTAAAAAAAAAAGTTTCTGAAGAGGCTGGTAAAATCAAGATAGCCAAGAATGCAGATTAGGAAGGCAATGCCAGATTTTATGATTTTATCATTTGTTGCTACTAAGCCCAGGATAATGCTAGGTTGAAACTGAAAATTGGATAAAATATGACAAAATTGGCTACATTTTTTTCCTCACTACAAAATCATTTTTTTTACTTCTGAGAAAGAAGAAATATTTAAAGCCATAGGTTGTGTGCTACAAGATGCACGAATACAGAAAACATTACACTGCTTTAATGGGTCACGGTAGGAAAATATGTTGCATAAGTATATTGTACACATTTAGAATATGTAATAAAGGATATTGTCTTCTTTAAAAATGAAAGAAAACAGCATAAATAACTGAAATGGAACCTCTTAACATGTCACTGGTTTTATTAGGGGAGTAGTTTCACTTCAGATACACATCTTCAATTTACCTCTGGGCAATCAAGTATAAAGTAACAATTTACACAGTATATAATGAAAGGAAAAATGTCTCAATTTTAAAATTTACTATGTGGCAGGAATTTATTCTATCAGAGCACAAGGAGCTTCTACAGAAGGCATGCTACTGGTCATATGTGGAATTTGAAATACATATGCACATGTATACACATATGCAGTTTGAGACTATAGGTATCAAATGAGTTTTCATTTCATGTTCTAATTCTATTTATTTCCACATGCTTCTGGCTGCTTGTCTGAATACTTTGAGAAATAAAAATTGAGAGCAAAGCATTGTCCTTACACACAGAATACTTCCTATGTCTTTTAAAGTGTTCTTTCCTCTATACCAGTGGCAAGTAGGCATTCCGAGTTTTAAGAATACTTTGAAACAAATGGAAATTCCTTAGATTCTAGATGATAGCAAGGTGGTGCAAAGTAGCTTTCTGGCGGCCATGCAGCAAGGTAATGGCAGGACCAAGGTGCATGTAAATTCAGACTATACTGGCAGTTTACATCACACCATCACCTTCTTCAAAACTGGAACACTCATTCATTTATTCCTTGTGCATTCCTTTTCTCATGTTGTTACCTTAAGATATATGCATATATTCACACATAAGCTGATGCCACAGGAAACTCCTTATAGTATATACTAACCTAAAAATTAATTGAAAAATATGTCAATTTGCCTTCTACTAAAGCATTTCATGGTTTCTGAAAATGTGAGGTTTTTGCTGTTTTTCTTGATTTTGTAATGTCAACTAAATCTCTACTGAAGGATTTGTCATCCAGCATTCTAAGTGTCTTACATATAATATTTTATTTTGTCTTCAAATGAGGTTACCTCTTCTTTTTCTTTAAAACTACTTTTTTTATTTTACTCTTAATTTTCTTCCATGTATGAGATAATAAAACCTATGTTTTCCATGAATTGTTTAAGGTAAAGGATGGTTCTGGGATTCTAATAGAGACCCATCAATTGCTTTCATTACTAAGTATAAGGAATTTCCTTTTCTCTGGCAGATGGTGTTTTTTCTGAGTCTGATTACCATCCCTACAACATCGTCACCAAAGACATCAGGAAGGAAATAACACAAATATCAACACTTGTAACTAGTTTTTTTTTTTAATTACCTACCTCTCATTCAGAAGATTCTTGGCACATGCAACCCCAGCTGCAACTTGTATTTTAACTAAAGAAGTATAATATATTAGTCAGCTGATTATTATTTAACAATATCAGGAATTTCACCATTTTTCCACCTTGACACATCTTTAAAGTTTATATTTCCATGGAGTTTACCTGACATCTATCAAATTTATGTAACACAATTATTGTGGATAGATATCCTCCATAAGAAGGTTAATGTGCTAAATATAAAATTACAGTAAATGATCTCATTTAATACATTATTAGTAACAGTATTTAAAATTTAAAAATAATATTTTAATTCTTTGGAAGTTGTATTCATTTGTGAACTGTCTATTTGCCATATCCATTTGCTCCTACCTCATTCCAGCTTCATCTAGGATTCCTATACCATCCAATTCTCAACTTCATGTATTGTTTTCTTCTTTTTTTTTTCTTCTCTTTATTAGATATTTTCTTCATTTACATTTCACATGCCATCCAGAAATTTTCCCTTACCTTCCCGCGTCCCCGCCCTGCTCCCCTACCCACCCCCTCCCACATAATGGCCCCGGCATTCCCCTGTTCTGGGGCATATAGAGTCTGTATGACCAAGGGGCCTCTCCTCCCAATGATGGCCAACCAGGCCATCTTCTTCCATATATACGGCGGCTGCCAGGGATCCCTCCCATAATCAGCCACCAAAATAAACACTATAGCATATGCCAGCAAGATAATGCTGAAAGGGACTTGATATTGTTTACTTCTTAACTGTGATTAATAGCTCACCTAATCCAGTTTGGGCTGCTGATATGCTCATAGCTGTTTGGCCTTTCTCTGGGTCTTGGGCAACTTACCTATTGTCACGTCTGCAGAGGAGAGCTATTCTTTTCTCTCCACACCTATCAACTGTCTGAGCCTTGGGTGATGGGAGGTTGACAGAGATGACCGACCAACACCTGAGCACTCAGAATTACTTATCCTTGGCATTTTCCTAGTTAAAAGTTTCTGCATTAATCATTACTCACTGCAAAGAGAAGCTTCTTGAACCAAAATTGAGAGCAGTAAAAATCTATGAGTTAGAACAATATTTAAAATGTAGTTTGTCCATATGACTAGTAAAACAGCAATGGTAGGTTTCCTTTAGGGCCAGTAATCTTTCCAGTCAGGGACTTTGGACCATGCTTACTGTACCAGTCATGAAAACTCTCCTGTGAAGCAGGTCTCACACCCTATTAGACAGTGCGTAGTTTTCTCCATAACTACCAGCCACTGTTGCATCAGTGGGTGCATCTTACTAGTAGGTCAGGATCACTGTATGCAAGGTGTAACACTCAGTAATTCCCTTGATGGTTTTTCCAACAACAGTGTGCATTTGAAACTTAAATTTTTTTGTTAGCATATATTCAATCTAAACGTGTTGGGTTTCATTATGACCATTTCTTATGAGCACATCCTGCTCATAGACTGTATCTACTCATTATTTGCCCAAGCCTCTTCCCCACTCTTTTGATATTTTTCTTCTTCCTGCATATTTGCTTTTCCAGTCTCCCTCTTCCCTGCTCCCTCTCTCCCTCTTTCTTTCTTCCTCTTCTTCTCCTTTTATTTTTTTTACACACACATGCACACACACACAACCTATTATATGTCTTAAAATATGCCATTATGTATAGCATATATATTATATAAAATATACATGTATAATACCATCTGATATGCTCACATCTATACATTTGTGGCACATATATACATATACATGTACATACACATAAACATAGTCACACACAGCAACAGAGTCAAGGAGAGCCCCTGCTCCAGTTGTTGGGTGACCCACATAAGAAACAAGCTGCACAACTGCCACATATGTGCACGGTAGCTTTGGTCCAAGCCCTGTATGTTATTTGGTTGGTGGTTCACTCTCTTGGAGCCTCTAAGGGTCCAGGTTAGTTGATTCTATTGATCTTCCTGTGGAGTTCCTATTCTCACCAGGTCCCTCAATCTTTCCCTCTAATCTTCCACAATATTTCCTAAGCTCTGCTAATGCTTGGCTGTGGGTCTCTGCATCTGTTTCAGTCAGCTGCTGGGTGGAGACTCTCAGAGGACAGTTATGCCTCTTGTCTACATGCATAGTCCAGTATCATTAAGTGTTGAGATTGTTTCCTGCCCATTGGATGAATCTTAAGTTAGGCCAGTCTTTGTTGGCCTTTCCCTAAGTCTCTGTTCCATCTTCTTTCCTGAACTTCATTTCTTTTTTTCAAGACAGGGTTTCACTGTATAGCCCGGACTGTCCTGCTGTCCTGGAACTCACTCTGTAGACCAGGGTGGCTTCAAACTCAGAAATCTGCCTGGCTGTGCCTCCCAAGTGCTGAGATTGAAGGTGTGCTCCACCACTGGCCAGGTTTTTGTTGTTGTTGTCCCTGAACTTTTTGTGGGCAGGACAAATTTTGGGTCAGAGCTTTCGTGGGTGGGTTGCTGTCCTTCTCCGGCCACTGGGAGTACTGCCTTGCTACAGGGAGGTGGGCACTTTAGGATTCATAACTGCCACTTCTAAGAGTCTTAGCTACAGTCATCCTTATAGACTTTCTGAAGACTACCCCATCCTAGGTTTTGGGCATGTCCTAGAGATCCTCATTCCCACCAGCCACTGATTTCCATTTACTCTCCCTGTTCACTCTCCCCAGCTTTCCCTACACCTAATCACTGCCCCACCCCTGGGTCCTCCTACATCCCCTCCACTACCCAGTTCTCTCCCTTCATCAACCTTTGATGGCTATTTTATTTCCCTTCTTAGTGATACTTAAACATCTTTCTTGGGGTCCTCCTTGTTTTTATCTTTTTTGGGGGGGAGTAGGGGGAGATCACTGGATTGTAGCATGTGTAAATCCACTAATAAATGAATACATACCGTGCATGTCCTTTGGAGTTTGGGTTGTTCAAATATCATCTCAAGATAATAGTTCCTTTTTTTCTTTCATTTGCCTGCTAACTTTGTGATGTTCTTTTTTTAAACAGCTGAATATTCCATTGTGTAAATTTATGATATTTTCTGTATACCTTCTTCAGTTGAGAAACATCTAGGTTGCTTCCAGATTGTGGCTATTACAAATGAACTTCATAGGAAGAACAACAATATCAACCAACCAGACCACCAGAGCTCCCAGGAATGAAACCACCAACGAAAGAATACATATGGAGGGACCAATGACTCCAGCTGAATCTGTAGCAGAGGGATCTCTTATCAGGCATCAGTGGCAGGAGAGGCCTTTGGTCCTGTGGATGGGACTACTAGGGGAGCAAGGCAGTAGTGGGTGGGTAGGTGGAGAAACACCCTCATAGAAGCAGGGTTGGGGGAATGTGATAGGGAGTTTGTGAAGGGGAAACCAGGAAGGAGGATAACATTTAAAATGTAGATAAATAAAATCATCAATAATAAACTAAAACAAACAACAAACAAACAAACAAAAACAAACTTGCTTTGAATACAACAGAGCAAGTGTTCTTGTGGTATGGTGGAACATCTTTTGGGTATATGCTAAGGAGTAATTTATATGGGTCTTGAGGTAGAAAAATTTCCATTATTATTTTTTTTTTGAGAAACTGCCAGTTTTATTTCCAAAGTTATTTGTATTTATACAAATTCTCATTCCCATCAGTAATGCAGGAGGATTCCTCTTGCTCCACATCTTCTCCAGCATGTGCTGTTGCTTTAAGTTTTATTCATACTCATTCTGATTGGTCTAAGGAATTCATTTTGATTTGAGTTTCCCTTATGGCTAAGGATGTTGATGATTTCTCTAAGTGCTTCTCAGCCATTAAAGATTCCTCTGCTGAGAATCTGTTTAGCTCTGTACACTACTTTTTAACTGGGTTATTTGGTTTGTTGGTGTCTAATTTCTTAAGTTCTTTATGTATTTTGGATATTAGCCCTCTGTTGGATGTAGGTCTGGCGAAGATCTTTTCCCATTATGTAGGCTGTCATTTTGTTTTATTGATGGTATTCCTGGCCACACAGAAGCCTTTCAGCTTCATTGGCTCCCATTAATTACTTGTTGATCTTAGTGTCTGATCTATTGGTGTTCTGATCAATAGCTCCCAATTGTACTCTGTACCATGGCATTCAAGGCTATTTCCCACTTTCTTTTCTATTATATTTAGTGTGGCCAGAATTTTTTGATGTCTTTGATCCACTTGAACTTGGTTTTGTGCAGGGTGATTAATATAGACGTATTTGCATTCTTCTACATGCAGAAATACAGTTAGACTGGCACTATTTGTTGAAGATACCCTCTATTCCATTGTATGGCTTGGATTTTTTGTCAAAGATCAAAGGACCATAGGTATGTAGGTTTATTTTTGCGTTTTTGACTTGATAGCACCCCCCCCACCTGTCTGTTTCTATACCAAAACCATGCAGTTTTTATTATCAATGCTCTGTAGTACAGCTTGAAATCAGGGATGGACACAATTCCAGAACTACTTTTAATGTGCAGGACTGCTTTGGCTATCTTGACTTTTATGTTTTTCTGTAGGAAGCCGGCGCCTCGGAAAAGCTGCCGGCTACCGGCGCCTCGCGAAAGCGGCCGCCGGCTACCGGCGCCTCACGAAAGCGGCCGCCGGCTACCGGCTCCCGGGAAAGCGGCCGCCCAGCGGCTCCAGGGAAAGCGGCCGCCCAGCGGCTCCAGGGAAGGCCGCCCGAGCTCCGGGAAGGCCGCCCGAGCTCCGGGAAGGCCGTGCGGCTCCGGGAAGGCCGTGCGGCTCCGGGAAGGCCTGCGGCTCCGGGAGCCTGCGGCTCCGCCCCATTACAAGATGGCGCGGGGCCGGCAGGCTGCCAGGGAGGAGAGCCTAGTGCGCATG
>LR749981.1:258934-439559 GCA_902729485.2 Mus minutoides
TACTCCTATTATCCTTAAGTTTGGTCTTCTCATTGTGTCCTGGATTTCCTGGATATTTTGTGTTAGAATCTTTTTGCCTTTAGCATTTTCTTTGATTGTCTTGTCTATGCTCCCTATAGAATCTTCTGTGCCTGAGATTCTCTCTTCCATTTCTTGCATTCTGTTGCTGATGCTCATATCTATGGTTCCTGATTTTTTTTCCCTATGGTTTCTATCTCTAGGGTTATCTCCTTTTGGTTTTTCTTAATTGTTTCTACTTCCATTTTTAGGTCCTGGATGGCTTTGTTCGTTTCCATCACCTGTTTGGTATTGTTTTCCTGTAACTCTCTAAATTTTTCCTCTATAACTGCTTTCCTGCATTTCCTTCTTATAGTCTTCCATCATCATCATGATGAGTGATTTTATATCCATGTCCTGTTTTTCTGGTGTGCTGTTGTATCTAGGACTTGATGGGGTGGGTGAGTTTGGATCTGGTGATGCCAATTACCCTTGGATTCTGTTGCTTTTGTTCTTACGCTTACCTCCTGCCATCTCTAACCAAGGAGACCTGGCGTTGGTGCAGGCTAGAAGGGAGAGTCTGAAATGGTCTGGGCCTATCTCTGTCCTAGCTGGTGACTCAGGTCGCATGAGATCGGGCAGGAACAGATGCTGCGTTCAGCTGCTCACCTGTGGTCCCAAGACAGTCTGGGGAGTCCCGCGGAGAGTGCGCAGAGCTCGCGCCCTAGCCCTGGGCTGGTGTGGGTGCACAGGACCAGACCGGAAGGGGAAGGGAGAGTCCCTCCTTGGCTGGGCCTCTAACTCTGTCCTGGCTGGTGACTCAGGTCGCAAGGGATTGGGCAGGAACAGATGCTGCGTTCAGCTGTTCACATTGATGTATGCCTAGTGTCCTGGGGTGTGGACAGTGTGCAAGTGGCCCTATCCGCTGCGTTCAGAGAGGGATGATGGCGGGTGGCCGGCGGCGGCGGGGGAGGTCCTGGCTGGCTGGGAGGGGTCCCAGCCTCTGGTTGGACTGAGGTCCTCTGTTCCAGCTGCTGCTGCAACTGGCCACTGGACCCTCTGCGATTTCAAGGCCCCCGGTGCACTCCACTCACCTTTAACCCCAAAGTGTGCCTAATGTCCTGGGGTTTGGAGAGTGCGCAGGCGGCCCTATCAGCTGCGTTCAGAGAGGGATGATGGCAGTCCGGCGGCGGGGGAGGTCCTGGCTGGCTGGGAGGGGTCCCAGCCTCTGGTTGGACTGAGGTCCTCTGTTCCAGCTGCTGCTGCAACTGGCCACTGGACCCTCTGCGATTTCAAGGCCCCCGGTGCGCTCCACTCCCCTTTAACCCCGAAGTGTGCCTAATGTCCTGGGGTTTGGAGAGTGCGCAGGCGGCCCTATCCGCTGCGTTCAGAGCTAGCTTGGACTTTTTGAACCACTATCATTTTCCTTTTTGTTTCTATATTATAAAAAGGAAGTGGGAGTAAAACTCCCCAGATATCATTCACCTTATAGAGATGTTTAATCTGGTATATCTCTTAAAAGTTGCATAGAAGGCTCTAACCTGCATTCTTTCATTTTCTCCTTCAACATACATCAGTTGTATGATGTGGACTCCCACAGTGGAGGAGAGTATATTGTGTTCCTCTGCTAGACACACAGATGAGAACTTTTCATCCAGGCCATTGTTATAGAAAAATAATTTGTACTAGGACTAGAGTTGTAGAAAATAAATGCTAAGGTTTTAGCATATTAAGGAAAAAAAAAAAACAGATCCTAGGGTATGATTTCTTTTGCTAAGAACATTTTTGCATCCAGGAATGCACCTGTATAAACAGGACCTTCTTCCTTATGTGTTACAAGGTATACTACTCCAGAAGACAGTGATTCAGAATGAAAAGGAGTGATTCAGAGGTGTACTGATTAAATTACATATGCTTATTTCAAAAAAAGACAGAGAGCAAAATACTAAATAACAGAACAGCAGTAACTTATACACCAACAAGTTATTTTTGAGTTTGCCAGAGGAAATAATCTCCTATCAATAAGGGGCAATTTCCTGAGCAAACTCATCTTCACGTCTTACAACACTATCACCTTGTGTAAAAAGAAAAGCAGAAATAAACCATGTATGAATACAGAAGAGTGTTTTTCTGAAACGTTTTTTCTAAAGATCTCTTCCTCCTAGGCAACTAAAAAGAAAGTACACAATTCAGTTCAGAACTCATCTAATCTCTTGTGCCTTATCACTGAGCATCAGAACACTGCATGAATCCATGCCACAGAGGTCTAGGGATGAGATGAGAAAGAATTCACAAAGATTAGCAAAGAAATTCTTATCTGTGATTTACTTATGACTGCCTCAGGTGAAACAAGTTAGGAAGAAAATCTCCTGAAGATATGTCGCTATTATTAGCAGGGAAAGCAACTGATGTATAAATGCAAAATATCCAATACAGAAAACAAAGAGAGGTGTTCAATGAGAGAAATAGAGGGGGCCTTGTTTATGAGAATCATTTCTGGTTTTCATAGAAAAGAGTAAAATCTTAATTAAAAAATCAAATACTTGCTGAGCAGTCTGCTCTCTCAAGGGGGCCTCCATTCTCCTGTCACATGTCTGCCCACTGTCATCAGACCTATGGATACTGAACTATACAGGTAAGCTTCCCTTTGCCCACCCATCTTCCCTGCTCTCTTAGTCCTCTGGAGCACCCAAGCTATCCTGAGCATCCATCTATCCCAGGCAGACCTCCATTTTCCTGATACCCCTTCACCTACTTTTATTAGACCTGTAGATCCTGAAACTTAGAAGGAAGCTCTGAACTGCTTCATACTGTCCTGGGGCATGGGGAGGGGGCAGTGCAGCTCTTGAAGCCAGTGATATCTAAGCCACATAGAGTTGTGATTTTCATGCTCAAGTGGCATCTAAAAAAGAAAATTTTAATTATAATCTTTTCATTATCAACGATTTTAAGCAGGTAACAACTATCCCAAATGCTTTCTTCATTTTTAGCTAAATCTTGATTATCTCCTTCTTGGACCACTGGATGGATAATTCTTATTGATATAGCATATTGTCAAATTATAGATACAATTTATTAGGAATATTAATGTAGTAAAATTTTAAAAATTGATCAGGAGCAACTGGAGATTATCTCCCATCCTAGAAAAATATCAGGAACCAATAAATAAATAAATAAATAAATAAATAAATAAATAAATAAATAAATAAATAAGAGATGATAGCTGGGGCTCACAACACTGGGGATATGGAACCTGAAGAAGCCACCTCCTGTAGCCAACAGGAATCCCAGTGGAGTGATAGAGACACCAACACACTCACAAAATTCTCAACTCTCAACAAAAAGCTGAGGGGGTATGTGGATGGAGCAGAGACTAAGGAAATGACCAACCAATAACTGGCCCAATTTGAGATCCATTCTATGGGGGGTAAGTACAATCCCTAACACTGTTATTGACACTCTGTTATGCTTGTAGACAGGAGTATGTTGTCCTCTGAGAGGGTCCACATAGCAGCTGACTCAGAAAGATGCAGATACCCACAGCCAAACAGTGGATGAAATTTGTGGACTCATGAAAAAGTAGAAAGATTGTGGCCCTGATGGGGATAGGAAGCCCACAGAAAGACAGACAGAGTCAACTAACCTGAACCCTTGGGGCTTTCAGAGTCTGAACCACGAACCAAAGAACATACACTGGCTGAACCTAGACCTCCCAGTACGTATGTAGGAGATATGGAGCTTGGTCTTCATGTGGGTCCTAAATAATTGGAGCAAGGGCTATCCAAAATTTTGTTGCATGTATGTGGGATATGTTATTCAATCTGGGCTGCCTTGTCTAGCCTCAGTGGGAGAGGAAGTATCTAGCCTAACAGAGACTTGAAGTGAAAGCATGGTGAATACCTAAGGGGAACCCCACCCTCTCAGAGGAGAATGGGAGGAAGGTATTGGGGAAGGATAGTGGGAGGGGGTGACTGGGAGGTGAGGACAATGAGCTGGATGTAAAGTGAATAAGTAAAAACTTAAATTTAAAAAAGAAAGCTACACTTACCCACCACATCCACCCTGCTCACTGAGTTC
Organism: Mus minutoides; assembly: GCA_902729485.2. Lineage (NCBI taxonomy): Eukaryota > Metazoa > Chordata > Mammalia > Rodentia > Muridae > Mus > Mus minutoides. The sequence goes on from LR749981.1 coordinate 263,009, forward strand.
CTTGGTGCACCCCAAGTTGTCCTGAGCAGTTTTTTGTCCCCAGCAGAACTCCATTCTCCAATGACCTCTCTGCCTACCTTTTTCTTTAACCTCCAGTTCCTGAACCATAGAGATCTGAGGATACTGAACTATTTGGACCTGCTGACCCAGAACCATATAGCCCAAAGATACCCATCAGAAGCCTGCCACACTAGGATGATTGAGAATTATCCCCTCCCAATACCTACTACAATAGGAAATGAATAAATCTCTTAAAAATACAGGAAAATACAATCAAACAGGTGAAACAAATCAATAAAACTATATAAAACTTGAAAGTAGAATGAGAAACAATAAAAATAAAACCACAAACTGAGGGAATCCTGAAGATGAAAAATCTAGAAAACAGAACAGGAACAATGGATGCAAGCATCACCAACAGAATACAGAAGAAAGAAGGGAGATTCTTAGGCATAGAAGATGCAGTGTGGGCGGCTCTGGCCAGAAAGCCATCCCGGCTCCGGGAAGCCTCTGGCTCCCCGCCATTACATGATGGAGGGGGACCAGCTGGCTGTCAGGGAGGAGAGCCTGGTGCACATGCACACTAGGCTGTCAGGGAAGAGAGCCTAGTACCCATGTGCAGCTCTCTTCGGGCTTTCTTCAAGCAATAGCCCCTCCTGAACAGGCAATAGGCAAATGAGGCGTGGCTTGTTGCACCAATGAACGGGCTGTATGCTAATGATGTGTAACTTGGTGCACCAATCTGCAACCACTATGACACCCTCCCCCTTCCCTGGGAGAGTATATAAGCAAGCAGCAGATCTGCTGCTGTCCAGGGTCCTGGAAATCTACTATCAAGGTGCTCCAGAATAAAGCTGACTGAGAAGATGCAGGTGGTGGCATGTCTTTCTTGCTGGTTGAGGGAGGCGTGTCGCAAGTGGCGCCAAGAACCTGGGAACTGAAGAAGATCTTCATGGGATCTGAACTCTCCAGGAACCGAAGAAGATCTTCGTGGGATTTGAATTCTTCAGGAACTGAAGATTATCTTTGTGGGATCAGAACTCATCAGCTATGGAGCAGAGGTAACGGTAAGCTTCCCGGAATATTTTGAGGAGGTTATGCTTCCCTATATTGTTGAAAGGGAGGCTAGAACCTACTCTTAAATTTAAGGGGGAACAAGAAAAGAAGATTTACCCCTCTCTCAAGGATAAAGTTCCCAGGTAAATGGGACAAGAGAAAGTTCTTGGGTAAGAGACAATAAAGAAAAGGAGTGCAGTTAGAAAAGAAGTAAGTAATCATGGGCGCTTCTCATTCGCACCCAATTTTTTTGGCTCTTCAGGAGCTGCTTGTATCAAAAATTTTAAAAGTCAAAGAAGCCACCCTTGAGAGGTTTTTGAAGGAGTGTGATACCGTGGCCCCTTGGTTTGCAGTATCGGGGAGCCTACTGTTTCCTGCTGGGACAAACTTGGCAGAAACCTAGATTTTGCCTGGAATCAGGGCACATTGAAAGCAGGTGTGAAACTAGAGTGGATGCTATGGTTTTCCTTAAGATTTTTGGAACCAATAAGTCTTTGCAATTGCCATCCACAGTCATGGAAAAGGAATGTTTTGTTTAATGTATCTTTGAAGGGTAGCTTTTGTTCTCCTATAAAAAGAGCCCATGTGGGATGCAAAAGATGGTTTCTTTGGTATCAGGATGGAGTCCTGTGGCTTATTCCAAATATGGGCATCCCATAAGTAAAGCAGCACCTCCTCAACCTAGGTGGACAGCTTGATGCAGAGCTGAAAGAGAGTGGCTGTTCACCTGGACAGGATGTTAAGATTAATATCTATAGCTTTTTGAGATTATTTAGGAGCCAAAGTAGGAACAAAAGAGATAGTGCCACAAAAGGTAGAGTTTAGGAAGGATAATTTGAGTACTTTAAATGATTTCCAAAGATTATTAGGTTACGTTAATTGGGTTCGATGTTACCTGAAGATGCGAAATTATGAATTAAAACCTTTCCATTACTATCTCTGTATAATCCGGTTCATGGCTAGGTCTAGACCCAGTAATTTCACAGTCCAGGGGAGCGGTTTGTTTTTTTCCTAGGGACAAAGAACCAATTTAGATACCCGAGAGACTGATACGAAGAGTGCTCCCTCCCTTGGAAGATGCAGCAGAGAAAAAGGATAAAGAAGAAACACCTACATCTATTGATACTCCTGATGAATCTGCAAATGGGTAATATGTTAAAGTTATGAGCTGTGGCTCTCACTTGGCCAGTCCCTATGCCAGGAAAAAAAAAAAAAACAAAAACAAAACAAAACAAAAACCAGGAATAACTATTTCAGTTGATTCAATTTTCCTGTGTTTCCCATTTTAAGAATTTGTGTATTACCCCACTAACTGCTGATATGTCTGAAAACTTTAATTATATCAGGGAGTTGTCAGAGTATCTTCAAGGAAATTGGACTACAGAGGCAGAACGACTGTTCCGGAAGCTCCTTATCCAGATTTCCATCCTGAATGGCACCAGAGTAAACTCTGTCACCTTGGGAGATTTTACCTCTTGGCTGTCCAATGCCTTTTCCTTTTCTAAAGAATGGGCTGGGATGCTACTTTGGGGTGTCCTGGTGTTTGCTGGTTGTGTACTTTGCCTCTGGCTGTTATGTCGTATGAGACTCACTCAGGCTTGGCAGAAGGCTGCCATTATTCAAGCCCTGGTGGCCGTAGACGAAGGCATCTCACTTGAGTTCTGGTTGGCCTCTCTTAAAAGTTTGTAATGATTTCCTAGCAGACTGGTTAGCTGAGACTTCCCCAGTTTAGGGGCAGACCTGATGATTTCCACTATACCACCTCAAAGGATGACAGAGTTAGGAAACTCAATTTTGCTGACAGAATCTCACAATACAGTGCAGGGGATGTTCCCTACAGGATAGATTCCTCGACAGCATGTCAAATTGCATGGAGGTTTTGTGCCATCCTGACCCCAAAACTAATTCTGACCTATCCTCCCCCTGATAAAAAGGCACAGAGACGGGTGTGCTAAAGTACACCTATAGCTCAACGACTAGGGCGGAAATTCATTACAATGTCTCAGAATTGCACAAGGGATTTGACCTTTGTTTCTCCTCTGTTATAGCCAAGTCCACCAGCAACGTGCTGGTGGCATCTCCTCCTACTCCAGATCTCTGCAGAGACAGACTGGTGGTCGTGTCTGATGGTAGCCGGATTTCCTATCAGTCACTTGTCAAAGGCTGCTCCCTCAGGCCGGGGTGTTTGCTGACCAGATTTGCAGGACTTCATATTTAATTAATAAAGAAGGGGGAGATGTAGGCAGCCGCCTGGCAGCAAAGCCGCCCGTGATCCGGTCGCTGGCGGCAAAGCCGCCCGGCCCCAGCTCCAGCTGGAAAGCCGCCCGGGCTCTGCCCGGAAAGCTGTCCCAGCTCAGGGAACACTCCAGCTCCTCGCCATTACACGATGGCGGGGAACTGGCTGGCTGTCAGGGAGGAGAGCCTGGTGCACATGCACACTAGGCTGTCAGGGAAGAGAGCATAGTGCCCATGCTCAGCTCTCTTCAGGCTCTCCTCAAGCAATAGCCCCTCCCGAACAGGCAATAGGCAAATGAGGCACGGCTTGTTGCACCAATGAACGGGCCATATGCTAATGAGGTATAGCTTGGTGCACCATTCCGCAACCACTATGACACCCTTCCCTCTTCCCTGGGAGAGTATAAAAGCAGCAGCTCTGCTGCTGTCCAGGGTCCTGGGCATCTACTATCAAGGTGCTCCAGAATAAAGCTGACTGAAAAGATCCAGGTGGTGGCATGTCTTTCTTGCTGGTCGAGGGAGGCGCGTCGCAATGCAGTAAAAGAAATTGATATGTCACTCAAAGAAAATGTTGAATCTAAAATAATCCAGACACCAAGCATCCAGGAAATCTGGGATACCATGAAAAGACCTATCATAAGAATAACAAGAATAGAAATATGTAGAGTCCCAGCTACATGGCCCAGAAAATATTTTCAACAAACACATAGAAGAAAACTTTCCCAACCTCAAGAAAGAGATGCCTACAACCTTACAAGAAGCTTATAGAATACCAATTAGATTGTAAAAGAAAAGAAAAATTTCCCATCATATAATAAAACATAAAATCTACAGAACAAAGAAAGAATATTATATGCAGCAAGGAAAATGGGCAGGTAATATACAAAGACAGACCTATCAGAATTACACATGACTTTCAACAGAGACTCTAAAAGGTGGAAGGGCTTGGACAGATATCTTGTAAACTCTAAAAGAAATCACAGATGACAACCTAGACTACTGTACCCAGCAAAACTCTCAATCACCATAGGTGAAGAAAACAAGATATTTCAGGACAAATCCAAATTCAAAAAATATCGATTCACAAATCTAGCCCTATAGAAAATATTAGAAGGAAAACTCCAACCCAAGGAGGATAACTACATCCAAGAAAACACAGGAAATATATAATTCTACATCAAAATAAGGAAAGCACACACAAAACACATGCATACTAACTTGCCGAACATAAAAATAATAGGAATTAGCAATAACTGGTCATTAGTGCCTCTCAACATTAATGGAGTCAGTACCCCCACCCCCCAAAAGACACAGGCTAACATAATGGATGTGAAAACAGGACCCATAATTCTGCTGAATACAAGAAACACATCTCAGCAATAAAGGCAGACATTACCTCTGTGTAAAGGGCTGGATTTTTTCCAAGAAAGTGTACCCAAAAAATAGAGTAGCCATTATAATAAATAATAAAGTAGACTTTCAACCCAAATTAATCAAAAGATACAGGGAAGTACACTTCATACTAATTAAAGTAAAAATGTACCAAGATGATATCTCAATTCTGAATATCTATGCCCCAAACACAAGATTTTCCACATATTTAAAGGAAATATAGTTAAGCTTATATTGCACATCATACCCCACATTATAATAGTGGGAGACATCAACTCTCACCAATAGACAAGTCATCCAGAAAAAATATAAACTAAGAAATAACTAAAGTAACAGACATTATAAATCATATGGATCTAAAAGACATCTACAGAATATTTCACCCAAACAAAAGAGTATATCTCCTTCTCAGCATCTCATTGATCCTACTCCAAAACTTACCATACAGTTGGTCACAAAGCAAGACTCAACAGTTACAAGAAAATTGAAACAATGCCTTGTATCTTATCAGACGACCATGGATTAATGCTGTATTTCAGCAAGAACAGATATACCAGAAAGCCTACATGCTCATAGAAATTGAACAGTTCTCTACTCAATGATCTCTGTGTCAGGGAAGAAATAAATCACTTTCTAGAATTCAATGAAAATGAAGGCAAAACATTCCCAAAATTATGGGACACAATGAAAGTGCGGCTAAGAAGAAATTTCAGAGCAATAAGTGCCTCCATAAAGAAAGTAGAAAGTTCTCATACCAGCAATTTAAAAGTATGCCTGAAATCTCTAGAAAAAAAAAAAAGAAGCAAGCACAACAAAGAAGAGCAGGTGTCACAGAATAATCAAAATTGGAGCTGAAATCAGTTAGAAACAAACAAACAAACAAACAAACAGTAAAAAAATCAATGAAACTAAGAGTTGGTTCTTTGAGAACATCAACAAGATAGAAATCCTTTAGAAAAAGTAACCAAAAGGCAGAGAGACAGTATCCAAACAAAGTCGGAAATGGAATGGAAGACATAAGAACATAAACTGAGGAAATTCAAAGACTCATTAGATCTTACTTCAAAATATTACACTCCACAAAACTTTGGAAATAGACAATTTTCTAGATAGATACAACTTACCAGATTCAAATAAAAATTAGGTAAATTATTTGAACAGCCTTGTAACTCCTAAAGAAGTATAGAAGCAGTCATCAAATGTCTTCCAACCAAATTAAAAAAAAAAAAAAAAGCCCAGGGCTCAATGGTTTCAGTGCATAATTCTACAAGACTTTCAAAGAAGAGCTAATATCAATATCTCTCAAACTATTCTATAAAATAGAAAAAGAAGGAAGACTGCCATACACACTCTATGAACTTAAAGTCACCCTGATACCCAAACCACAAAAAAACTAAACAAAGAAAGAGAACTAGAGAACTTTAGCCTGATTTCTCTTATGAACATTGATGTAAAACGACTTAATAAAATACTCCCAAATGGAATCTAGGAACACATAAAAAAACACCATCTACCAAGATCAAGAAGGATTCATCTCAGGGAAGCAGGAATGGTTTAGTATACAAAAATCCATCAAGGTAATCCACCATATAAACAAACTGAAAGAAAAAAGTCACATGTTCATCTCATTAGATGCTGAAAAAGCCTCTGACAATACCCAACATCCCTTCATGTTAAAAGTTTTAGAGAGATCATAAATACAGGGCAAATACATTAACATAATCAAAGCAATATATGGCAAGCCAATAGTCAACATTAAGCTATGTGGAGAGAAAAAGCAATTGCCTTAAAATCAGAAACAAGATGAGGCTGCCCTCTCTCCTTATTCATTCAATATAGTGCGGCGCACCTCCCTCGACCAGCAAGAAAGTCACACCACCACCGGGATCTTCTCAGTCAGCTTTATTCAGGAGCACCTTGATAGTAGATTCCCACCCATGACAGCAGCAGAGCTGCTGCTTTTATACTCTCCCAGGTAAGGGGGAGGGGTGTTGTAGTGGTTGCGGATTGGTGCACCAAGCCATGCCCATTAGCATATTGCCCATTCATTGGTGTCACAAGCCACACCTCATTAGCATATTGCCCATTCAGGAGGGGCTATTGCTTGAGGAGGGCCTGAAGAGGGAGCTCGGGTTTTCCAGAGCAACTGTTGTTCTGGAGCAACTGCCATTCCTGAGCAACTGCCATACCTGAGCAACTGCCATTCCTGAGCAACTGCCATTCCTGAGCAACTGCCATTCCTGAGCAACTGCTGTTCTGGAGCAACTGCTGCTTCCTACACCTCCCCCCTCTTTATTAATTAAATATGAAGTCCTGCAAATCTGGTCAGCGAACACCCCAGCTTGAGGGAACAGCCTTTGACAAGTGACTGATAGGAAATCCGGCTACCATCAGACACGACCACCAGTCTGTCTCTGCAGAGATCTGGAGTAGGATGAGATGTCACCAGCATGTTGCTTGCAGACTTGGTTGTAACAGAGGAGAAACAGAGGTCAAATCGTTTATCAATTGTGAGACATTCTACCCGTCTCCATATCTTTTTATCAGGGAGAGGATAACATCCCCTGCACTGTATTGTGACACTCTGTCAGCAAAATTGAGTTTCCTTACTCCGATATCCTTTGAGGTGGTATAGTGGAAGTCATCCGGTCAGCCCCTAAACCAGGGAAGTATCAGCAACCCAGTCTGCTAGGAAATCATTACAGACTTTTAAGAGAGACCAACCAGAACTCGGTTGAAATGCCCTTGTCTATGGCCATCAGGGCTCGAACAACGGCAGCCTTCTGTGGAGCCTGACTGCGTCCCATATGACATAACAGCCAGAGGCAAAGTACACAACCAGCAAACACCAGAACACCCCAAAGTAGCATCCGAGTCCATTCTTTAGAAAAGGAAAAGGCATTGGACAGCCAAGAGGTGACGTCTCCCAAGGTGACAGGGTTGACTCTGGTGCCATTCAAGATGGAAATCTAGATAAGGAGCTTCCAGGAAAGTTGTTCCACCTCCGCAGTCCAATTCCCTTGAAGATACTCTGACAACTCCCTGATATAATTAAAGTTTTCAGACATATCAGCAGTTAGTGGGGTAATATACAAATTCTTAAAATAGGAAACACAGGAAAATTCAATCAACCAAAATAGTTCTGTCATGTTTTCTTGAAGTAAATCAATTCTTTGATTTGCCAATAAAATGCCAGATGACAAATGGGCATTAACCTCTTCTTGAACCATCAGAGCAGTGGATGCTCGATCCATAATATTACTAATTGTTTCTGCTGCTTGTTCTTGATTTGCCATGGCTACAGCCTCGGTAACTGCAGCAGTTGCTGAGATAGTAATGGCAGTAATGATAGCAGCAGTAACACCAAAATCTCTTTTATGTCTAGGCATGCAAAAGGAGTAAGGGAAGTTGGGCAAAACAGCTGAATTACTATGTACTGGCATAGGGACTGGCCAAGTGCAGGCAACAGCCCATAATTTTAACATATTATCCATTTGTAAATTCATCAGGAGTATCAATAGATGTAGGTGTTTCTTCATTATCCTTTTTCTCTGCTGCATCTTCCAAGGGAGGGGGCACTCTTTGTATCAGTCTCTCGAGTATCCAAATTGGTTCTTTGTCCCTAGGAAAAACACAAACCGCTCCCCGGGACTGTGAAATTACCTGGTCTGGACCTAGCCATGACCCGGATAACACATCTTTCCATTTAACATATTGTGAATGTATAGGGATTATGGCAGTGTGCCTATCAGCTGCCAAAAGGCCATTATTATCCAAAATTAAAAGTAAAAAGGGTTAAGGATAGTCTTTCTTCTTGCCATCGCTGCAAGAACGCAGATTGCAACCTCTCCTCTACCTTCTGCAATGCTGCTCTCCCCTCCGATGTTAGTTGCCGAGGGGAATCAAGAGCTGAATCACCTATTAGAATACTGTATAAAGGTTTTAATTCATAATTTGGCATCTTCAGGTAACATAGAATCCAATTAATGTCACCTAATAATCTTTGGAAATCATTTAAAGTCCTCAAATTATCCTTCCTAAACTCTACCTTATATGGCACTATCTGTTTTGTTCCTACTTTGGCTCCTAAATAATCTCAAAAAGCTATAGATATTAATCTTAACATCCTGTCCAGGTGAACAGCCATTCTCTTCAGCTCTACATCGAGCTGTCCACCTAGGTTGAGGAGGTGCTGATTTACTTGTGGGATGCCCATATTTGGAATAAGCCACAGGACTCCATCCTGATACCAAAGAAACCATCTTTTGCATCCCACATGGGCTCTTTTTATAGGAGAACAAAAGCTACCCTTCAAAGATATATTAAACAAAACATTCCTTTTCCATGACTGTAGATGGCAATTGCAAAGATTTATTGGTTCCAAAAATCCTAAGAAAAACCATAGCATCCACTCTAGTTTCACACCTGCTTTCAATGTGCCCAGATTCCAGGCAAAATCTAGGTCTCAGCCAAGTTTGTCCCAGCAGGGAACAGTAAGACTCCCCGATACTGCAAACCAAGGGGCCACGGTATCACACTCCTTCAAAAACCTCTCAGGGGTGGATTGTTTGATTTTTAAAATTTTTGATACAAGCAGCTCCTGAAGAGCCAAAAAAAAAATTGGGTGCGAATGAGAAGCGCCCATGATTACTTACTCCTTTTCTAACTGCACTCCTTTTCTTTATTGTCTCTTACCCGAGAACTTTCTCTTGTCCCATTCACCTGGGAACTTTACTGGGGTTTATCTTCTTCTGACCTTTTCTTGCTTTATTTTTGAGCTGATACCCTTTATCATCTAGGTGGTATCGCTCCCTCTCATTTTTAACAGCCTCTTATCTACCTATTCTTCTGAAGAGGAGTCGAGGTTGGAAAGCTGCAATTCCATGAGAGAGGGTTAAATCCCCTTTTCTTGTTCCCCCTTAATTTTAAGAGTTGGTTCTAGCCTCCTTTTGCTGTTTTGTCTTTACTACTCTGCTTTTCTAATAGTTATTGGAGGGCCATTAAGACAATTAAAATGGCCACACCAATCCAAGGTGGATCAACAGCATAACCTCTGTAAAATATTCCGGGAAACTTACCGGTACCGCCACTCTGTAGCTGATGAGTTCAGATCCCATGAAGATCTTCTTCAGTTCCTGAAGAGTTCAGATCATCTTCATTTCCCGGATTTCGGCACCACTTGCGGTGTGCCTCCCTCCACCAGCAAGAAAGTCACACCACCACTGGGATCTCCTCAGTCAGCTTTATTCAGGAGCACCTTGATAGTAGATTCCCAGGACCCATGACAGCAGCAGAGCTGCTGCTTTTATACTCTCCCAGGTAAGGGGAAATGGTGTTGTAGTGGTTGCAGATTGGTGCACCAAGCCACACCTCATTAGCATATTGCCCATTCATTGGTGTCACAAGCCACACCTCATTAGCATATTGCCCGTTCGGGAGGGGCTATTGCTTGAGGAGGGCCTGAAGAGGGAGTCCGGGTTTTCCGGAGCAACTGCCATTCCTGAGCAACTACTGTTCCGGAGCAACTGCTGCTTCCTACAATATAGAACTTGGAATTCTACCCTGCACAATAAGACAACTAAAGGACAAAAAGGGAATACAAATAGGAAAGTAAGAAATCAAAGTATCTATTCACATATTATATGGTAGTATACATAAGTGATCCCCAAAACTCTACTAGATAACTCTTACAGCTAATAAATACCTTCATCAAAGTGGCTGGCTAAAAAATTAACTAAAAAGAACCAGTCATGCTCCTTTATACAAATGATAAACAGGCTAAGAAAGATATTAGGGAATACCATTTAAAATAGCCATGAATAATATAAAATATCTTGGTGTAACTTTAACAAAACAACTGAAATATCTATATGACAGGAACTTCAAATTCCTGAAGAAAGAAATTGAAGAAATCAGAAGATGGAAATATCTCCCATTGTTCATGGATAGGTAGAATCAACATTTTGATTACCAAAATCAATCTATACACTCAATGCATTCCCCATAAAAATTCCAACACAATTTTTAAATAAACTTTGAAAGAGCAATTCTCAACTTCATATAGAAAAACAAAAGCCCATAATAGCCAAAAATAATTGAACAATATTCTGAACAATTCCACACAATGGAAAAAAGAAAGTATCTTCAACAAATTGTGCTTGTCTAACTGATGTCTATATGTAGAAGAGTGCAAATAGATCCATATTTATCTCCCTGGACAAAATTCAAATTCATGTTGATCAAGGACCTCAAAATAAAACAATCTCATACACAAGAAAGTGGAAAATACCCTTGAAAGCAATGGTACAGGAAATAATTTTCTGAACAGAACACCAATAGCTCAGGCTCTAAAATCAACAATTGATAAATGGGACCTCATGAAAACGAAAAGCTTCTGTAAGGCAAAAGACACTGTCAACAAGACAAAATGGCAGCCTACATACTGGGAAAGGATCTTTACCAACCTTTCAACAACCTTCCAAAAACAGAGTGTCACTATCCAAAATTTATGAAGAACTCATGAAGTTTGAATCCAATAACTCAAATAATCCATTTAAAAGAAAAACAAAGAACTGGGTACAGAGCTAAACATAATTCGCAACAGATATCTCAGATGACCTAGAAGCACTTCAGGAATTGTCCAAAGTCTTTAATATCCCATGAAATGCAAATCAAAACAATTCTAAGATTCCATCTAGCACTGTTCTGAATGGCTAAGATAAAAAACTCAAGTAATAGCATATGCTGGAGAGGATGTGGAGCAAGGGGAACATTCCTACATTGCTGGTGGGAGTGCAAACTTGTACAACCACTTTGGAAATCAATTTGGCGGCTTCTCATTAAACTGGGAATGATTCTTCATGGCCCAGCTATACCATTCCTCAGCATATACACCAAAACATGCTCCACAATTCCCAAAAGATACTTGCTTAACTATATTCATGATGGCTTTATTCATAATAGCAAAGAATTGGCAATGTCCTAGACATCCCTAAACTGAAGAATGAATAACGAATATGTGATCCATCAATGGAATACTATTCACTACACAGTAGAATACTATGCAGCTATTAAAAATAAAGATATACTGAATGTTGAAGGCAAATGGATGGAACTAGAAAATATGGTTCTGAGTGAAGAGACACAGTCCCAAAAGAACATGCATGGTATGTACTCATCTATAAGTGGATATAGGACATAAAATGCAGGATACACATGCTAACACTTCACAGATCCAAAGAAGTTAAACAAGAAGGAAGGCCCAAGTGAGGATGTTTGAAGTTCACTTAGAAGGGGGATAAAATAGTCATTAAGAGGCAGATGGAGGGAGGGAACTTGGTGAGAGAGGAGAATGGGAGTCAAGGATAGATATGGGGAGGGGGGCTAGGAGAGATGGCCAGATAGCAATGAGAATGAATGGAAATCTGCAACTGATAAGATTGGAAGGTGTGGGGCATTGCCAGTATGTGAAAAAGACCCAGGATAGGGAAATGTATTAGTTAGGGTTCTCTAGAGTCACAGAACTTACGGAGTAAAGGAATTTATTGATTACTTACAGTCTGCAGTCGAATTCCCAACAATGGTTCAGTAGTAGCTGTGAATGGAAGTCCAAGGATCTAGCAGTTACTCAGTCCCACAAGGAGAACAGGCGAAGGAGCGAGAACTAGTTTCCCTTCTTCCAGTGTCCTTATATGATCTCCAGCAGAAGGTGTAGCCCAGATTAAAGATGTGTGCCATCACACCCTTAACAGGTTAAAGGTGTGTGCCATCACACCTTTAATCCCAGATGATCTTGAGCTTGGAGATCTCTCTGTCTTAATCTTCTGGAATCCATAGCTGCTATGCTATCAAGATCTCCATACCAAGATCCAGATCAGAAACTTCTATCTTCAAGCCTCCAGGTTAGGATCACTGGTGAGCCTTCCAATTCTGGATTGTAGTTCATTCCAAATATAGTCAAGTTGACAACCAGAGATAGCGCTACAGGAAGGCTTCCATGAATCAGTGGGTGTGGCCTTAACTGTGACACACAGCATTGGAGATATGGAACCTGAAGAGGTCACCTCCTGTAGCAAGGCAGGAATCCAGTGGAGAGGCAGGAATACCAATCTACCCACAAGAGTTTTGACCCAAAATGTATCTTGTCTACAAGAACAGAGACTGAGCAAATGCGGAACCAATAACAGGCTCATCTTGAGACCCATTGCTTGAGCAAACACCAATCTCTGACATTATTAATGATATTGTAATTCTTGCAGAGTCTTGCATTGCTGTCCCCTTAGAGGCTCCACCCAGAAGCTGGCTCAGACATAAGCAGACACCCACAGACAAACTGTGGATTGAGTATGGGCACTCTTATGGAAGAAGAGAGGGAAAGATTATGAGCCCGTGAGCAGAAAGGGACTCCATAGGAAGATGAACCTGGACTTTTGGGGCTCTCAGAGACTGAACCACCAACCAAAGAGTATATACAGTCCTGACCTAGGCCTTCCCGCACATGTGTAACAGAAGCTTGGTCTTCATATAGGTCCAAAACAATTGGGGCTGGGGCTATCCCAAAAGCTGTTGCCTGTCTCTGGGATATGTTCTTCTGGCTGGGCTGCCTTATCTGGCCCCAGTGGGAAAGCATGAGAGCTGATCTGAAAGGGTGGACGGCATACTCAGGGGGCAGTGAGTGGGATATGAAGTGAAATAAATAAGTAAATAAATGCTTTTTACTTCTATTATATAATTATGCCTTTGGTATATTCTATCAAGCTTAGGAAGTATAGTTTTAACAACTGATATATGATTATATGTGTTAGAATTTTTAGAGACTTGGTGAGTTATTGAGGTGATAAGATGTGTAGGTATGTGTGAATTGGATAAAAATCAGATTTTCTTTTTTTGGACCAGGTGTTAGGTGTTCATTTAATTGAAAAGATTTTTGATGGGCATGGGGTGAAGACCTTCTTTCTAAAGTAATTTTTGTTCACTAAAGAAAAAAATTTCACATAGGTAGTCTAGGAAATGCATATATTACAGGTGCATTAAAGCTGTGATTTGATCAAGTGCCTATGTCACATGACACACTATATAGGACATGTTAGCGTCAGAAAGCTGAGAAAGGAAATGGAATTTGGAGACTGGCCTGGGCTGCAAACAAATACTCTTGTTTCAATATTTTCAAGGAAAAATTGCTTTTCTCATTAAATTATTATAAATATTTTAGAGAAAAGAACCAGTATGCTTATAATTTTCAACAATCTTTTGTGAATAAAACAATGTTTTATTTCATTAAATGGTTTTCTATATGTATATGTATATATATTTATATATTTTGTGCAGTTCCCTGGAAGGCTTCATAACAATGAATATCTGACATTTAAATAAAATCAATTTAGATATTAATTTTCTTTTGTAGTTGTTAAAATTAACATAATTTCCTTTATGTGTGCTACAAACAAAAAATATTTAACAGTTTAGCCATCCTGCCCTTAATGTGTACATTTACCTTTCAAGAGCACTCTTATCTTACTCTATTTCTTTGTCACCAGGACAATTTGTCTTTCTTTACATCAATATTTTCTTTCTCTGTTTTTCTATTATGAAATTTCTTCAGATTCCTTTGCCTTTCTGTACTCCTTAGCTCTGCTTTATTTCAAAGTACTAATGTAATTGATCCCTGGTTCTTTCAGTTTGCATTGTCATTCACACCCAATGACTTCCAATCCTCTTGTGAACAATTTTTCTCCAATTACTGATGCTTGTTGAATTTGTCCCTTGATATCTTTGCCAACTATATTAATAAAGAGAAAAGCAAACTAATATTTTATCCATTACATGACTCCTGAATTCCAGACAAAGGAGACTGCTTGCTATTTTCTCCTGAATATTATTTTAAATTTTTTGTTCATGATTCAAGATCAATGGTTTTTGAACCTGTGACCAAAATTTCACTACATTTTAATGTATTAAAACACTACTATGCCTTCCAATCCTTCCCAAACTATTCCACCAACTAGCATCCAAGTATTCAAATCTAAGAGTTGATTTGGTCCATTGTCACTCAAACTACCACAGTGTTTTTCACAAACAAAGTAGTGAATTAGTGTTTGTTGAATCAAGAATTAAACTGTCAAGCTGGGCAGTGGTGGCACACACCTTTAATGCCAGAACTTGGGAGGGAGAGGCAGGCAGATTTCTGAGTTTGAGGCCATCTTGGTCTACAGAGAGAGTTCCAGGACAGCCAGGGCTACACAGAGAAACACTGTCTCAAAAAAACAAAACAAACATACAACAACAACAAAAAAGAATTAAACTGTCAGTAAGCACTTGTTGGCATCCATAATACTGTCTGGGTTTGATTACTGAATACGGGGTGGATCCCCAGGTGGGGCAGTCTCTGGATGGCCTTTTCTTCAATCTCTGATCCAAACTTTGTCTCTGTAACTCCTCCCATAGATATTTTGTTTCCCCTTCTAAGAAGGACTGAAGTATCCACACTTTGGTCTTCTTTCTGAGCTTCATTTGGTCTGTGAATTGTATCTTGGGTATTCTGAAGTTCTGGACTAATATCCATTTATCAGTAAGTGCATACCATTTGTGTTCTTCTGTGATTGGGTTACCTCACTCAGGATGATATTTTCTAGTCATCAAACCCAGACACTATTGTGGATGCCAACAAGTGTGCTTGCTGACAGGAGCCTGATATAGCTGTCTCCTGAGAGGCTCTGCCAGTACCTGATAAATACAGAGGTGGATGCTCTCAGCATGAATTAAAGGGTGTACTTTAATATCTTTTATTTTTGCATTGTATACATTGACTTCAGACAATTAGAACATAGTACTTTTAGAGGTTTCTACATTTATCTTTAGGCACATTTTAACCCACTCAGTTATTTAATATCTTTTCTTATTTTGATAGTTCAAAATCATGTATATTCTGTAGAGTAACAAAATTTTCATTGTGCTTTGCTATTTTTAATTATTTTTATTTAAATTATTGGTACAATATATCTTGATCACATTTTTCCCTGCCCTGCAACTTATCCCAATCTTGCTTTGAAAGAAAATCCTTTTTTGTTTTTATTTATTTCAATTTTTTATCTCTTCTCTCTCTTTCTCTCTCTCCTCTCTCTCTCTCTCTCTCTCTCTCTCTCTCTCTATCTCACTGTGTCCCTGTGTGTATATATGGTATGTGTATATGTATATGGATTTGTGCATTGTGTGCATGTATGTATGTGTTTATATATATGTATAGATATGCACATGATTCAGCATACATGAGGTCAGAGAATATATAAGAAATTTTTCTCTCCTTTTATCAAGTGAGTTGCAGCGATGATCTCAGCTAGGGGCTTTGTTGCAAGAGTCTTCATCCACTCAGCCACCTTTCTAGCCACTAATTGTTTTATTTAACTCCCAGGAAAACAGAAAATATGAAGCTTCTATTTTTAAGATTTATTACTTTTTAATCAATTTTAAATTAAATAAAATCGCCTCACTTTCCTCCTTCCTTTTTTTTCTTCAGGCCCTTTCATGGATCCTTCTCTCTTTTTTCTTGGTTATTATCATATATATGTATATATACTAATTATGGATATTATCATGTATATGTACAAATAGTAAAACCTGATGTGCAGTCTTTTGTGTGTGTGTGTAAACAAAGACTGACTGACTGTTGGGATAAGTCATAAGGTAACTCCTTCTCAGAAGAGGCTAATTCTCCCTTGCTCACTAGTTATTAGTTGACTTTATTTTTTGTCTAGCGGTGGGACTCCAAGAAATTTTTCCTCTTCTACATTAGCATGTTCATTAATTTTGCACTGTTCTGGTCTTGTTTGTGGTTTTGTGTTAACGTTTCTGGAAGAGACTATTCAAAATAGACTTACTGGTATTCTGGTTCTTACAATACCACTTGCTTCTACACTGTTCCTTGAGTTATACATGCAAGGAGTTGTGATGTAGATGTATCTACTGGAGCTGGGCTCCCAGCTATGTCATCTCTGTTCTTTGCTTTGTGTAATTTTCTGTGATGATCTTCATTTACTGTAAAGAAAATTATTTCTTTGAAGTACTTTGGACACAGTTTGATGTTCCAATACTAAGATTCTTTAGAATATGTTAATGTCTAAGTTTTAATAGTCCAAGTGTTCTTACACAGAACTTAGGTTTGCTTTATAAATTTTCTAACTTCCCTTGTTTTACTTATAATTTTTATTATTTGTGAATTTCATCCATGTATACAATGAAATATCATACCAACTCCCATTTCACCTCTAACTTCTCTTAAATCTCCTAACATGTTATGCTCCAGTTTCATAATGTTTTCTTGTTAATTTTGTTGATTGCCTACTATGTCCAGTTAATAATAATCTTTATGGGCCTAAAAGTGTTGGGCTATGCACTGTTACATAGGAAACCAACCAGAGGGCAATTCTAACTCACCTGATAACTGCTAGAAAGTTCTGTGTAATGGGCAGAGATTAGAAAATACTTCCCACTTCAGGAAGATGTGGAGGTATACTGTAAAATGCTATCTAATGGACAGGACACAACTATCTTACTTATGATCTCACAACAGCTTTAGTCACCTGCAAACGACGTGCACATGATCAAGGAATCTGCTCTATGATTTATGTGTGACCTGAATTTCCTTTGATATTAATGAGTTCATAAAATGGTATCCTGAGAAGCATTTGCGGCTACTCAAAATCATTTATGGATTTTGAAAATCAATAGGATCGTGTGAAAAATGGGAGAAAATTCTACAACATGAGATAATTTTTAAGAATTAGAGATTATAGAGTCAGGCAGAGTTCTGAGTTCAAGGCCAGACTGGTCTACAGAGTGAGTTCCAGGACAGCCAGAGAAGCCCTGCCTCAGAAAAAACAAAAGAGAGAGAGAGAAAAAAAAGAGCGCGAGATTATCTGATTCAGGGCAGTTAGGCACTATCTCCCCATGACCTCAGCCCTCTGCTTTTACTTAGTGGGTGTTTTCCTCCCTAATTTAAATGGTTTTGCCTTTTTATTTTTAAGATTCTTTTAGACGTGTAGACTTACTAAATAATTTTACATGAAAACTAGTTTCTTCTTTGTTTACTCCTAAGATCTTTGGCATCATTCTTAGAGTTAAATCATTCAGGTTTCCAAAAATGGAATAGAAAGGAAAAAAAAAAAAAAAAAAAAAAAAAAAAACAGTGAATGTGATGCCCTGGCTTGCTGTAATAGTTAATATGTTATCAATGAGCTGATGTAGAATTAGCAGTAGGTACACTAGGTTTAGCTATAGTGCTAGACCTAATGGGTCTGCATGGATCACAATGCAGATAAGGTACTGCACTGCAGCTGAGTTGACTAGGAACCAGAGGAATGGGCAAGAATTCCAGTTGTCTTCCAGTTTATGGTAGTTTTTTCATTATTGTGATAAAATACAAGATAAATATACTCTAGGAAGAAAAAAAAATGTACTTTTTGGCTTGTGGTTTTAGATTATTTAGCACTTATACCCAAAAGTGTGTCCTTTTGATATACTGGGCTCTTCTCAAGTTTGCAACCAGTATTCTCCATTTTAAAATGTGTGTCTGGGCCTTTTGAGCATTGAAAACATATATTTTTGTTTGTTTGGCTGGAAGTGGTGGGAGCTGTGTAAACTCTTACTTCTTAACCCCCCCACTTAGCCTTAGCAGTTCACTTTAGAAATTAACAAATAGAAACCATTCTTTAAAAAATAAATAGGAGGTCCTTGCTGCTGAGACAGACTTCTAGTTAGTCTGCTCCCATGAAGACTCCATATCCTGATACATTCTAAAGGACCCTTTGCACTCAGAGTAGTTGGTAAGAAACACCCTCAAGCCCTCCACACCCTAAGTCCTAGAACTGCTGCTGGGTGCCTGGTGAACTCTGGACCCATCACCAACCAGAACTCCCTCCCTCCCAAATACCACTCCCCTTCCTTCCATCTCATTCACCCCTTCTGCCTTGTCCTTGCTGCTGGTGTAGATAGACTCCTATTGGTCTGCTCCCTTGAAGACTCCATATCCCAATACATCCTAGAGGACACACTGCACTCAGAGCAGTTGAGGATCAGCTGCACTCAGCACAGTTGGACAACTGCTTGACTACTACACAGAAGACCCAGCAGTCTGAAGGCCTCCCAGGAGACCTACTGCAGCCAGGGCAACAGATCAGCAGCTTCTCTGCACCTGTGAAGAGCCCCCAGTTGGGGCTGAGAATCACCCAAAGAAATATTCAAAGACATTAATTTTCAGAGAGATGCAAATTAAAACGACCCTGAGATTCCATCTTACACCAATTCTAATGGCTAAGATGAAAACCTCATGTGACAACACATGTTGGAGAGGATGTGGAGAAAGAGTAACACTCCTTCATTGCTGGTGAGATTGCAAACTGCCACAACCACTCTGGAAATCAATCTGGAGGTTCCTCAGAAAATTGGAAGTACATCTACCTGAAGACCCAGCTATACCACTCTTGGGAATATGCTCAAAAGATGCCCCACCATGCCACAGGGGCGTGTGTTCCACTACATTCATAGTGGTCTTGTTAGTGATAGCCAGAAGCTGGAAACACCCTAGATATCCCATGACAGAAGAATGGATATAGAAAATGTGGTTCATTTACACAAAGCTATTAAGAATGAAGACATCCTGAATTTTGCAGGCAAATGGATAAAACTAGAAAATATTTTCCTAATCGAGGTAACTCAGACCCAAAATGACATGCATTGTATGTACTCACTAATAAGTGTATTTTAAAACAAAGCAAACAAACAAACATACAGCATACCCAAGATATACTCCACAGAACTCAAAAAGCTCAACAAGCTGAAGGGTCCAAATGAGGATGCCTCCATGAGATGCCTCAATTCCAGTTGGGAGAGAGAAGAAAGCAATCACAAGTGGGGATGAAGGGAGGTACCTGGGATGGATAGTGAATGGGGGGTATTGTGGGGGAGAGGGAAACCTGATCTGGTACTGGGTGAGGGAAAAGGACTGAAGCCCTGAGGCAGCAGAAAGAATGGAAACAGGCAACCTCAGGAAATAGGAGACTGGGAGGACTCCCCAGAATGCACGAGATTTCTGGGAGTTGAGAGCCTCTCAGGACTCAAAGGAAAGAACTTTAGATGAAATGCCCTACAGTAGAGAGAGGGAACTTATAGAGCCCACCTCCAGCAGGAAGACAGGACATCAAGTGAGGAATGGGGTTGCCATCCCACAGTCACATCTCCGACCCATAATTGTTCCTGTTTGAAAGAATTACAAGGATGGAAATGGAGAGGAACCTGAGGAAAAGTAGGTCCAGTGACAGGCCTAAAGTGGGATCCAGCTCAAGGGGAGGTCTCAAGTCCTGACACTATTACTGAGGCTATGGAGTGCTCTCAAAAGGGATCTATCATGACAGACCCTTGAAAGTTCCAACAAGCAGCTGAAAGAGTCAGAAGCACATATTTGCATCCAACAAATGGATAGAAGCAGCTAACACCTGTTGTTGAATCAGGAAAAGCAGAAAGAAGCTGAGGAGAAGGGCATCCTGTAGGAAGACCAGCAGTCTCAATTAACCTGGACCCCTAAGATCTCTCAAACACTGGACCACCAGACAGCACACAGCGGCTGCTATGAGGCCCCTAACACACATACAGTAGAGAACTTCCAGGTCTGTGTTCATTCAGGGATGAAGCACCTAACCCTCAAGAGACTAGAGGCCCCAGGGAGTTTAGAGGTCAGGTGTGGTGGGGAGTAGGGGCTTCCACATGGAGATGGGGTGGGGTGGGGTGCGGTGGGGAGGAGTTTGGGGATGTGGAGCGGACAGAGGGTGGATGGGTGCTGGGTGGTGGTGGTGGGAATGGAATATGGAGTATAAAAAATAAAATAAAAATATAATAAAATTTAAAAAGCACTAAAAATTAAAACAGGAACAAAATAGAGAAGAGCACTTTTGCGTATTGTTAATGCGCACTGCTTCCACAGTTATAAAATCAAATCAATTTCACTTAAGCAGTTATTTGTTCCAGGCTATATTTTCAAAGTTGTCTGTATGGAAAACAGTTGTAGAAGTAAAGAGACAGTGTTATGTGGAAAAAAGAAGTACCATGCATTCCCCATTAGAGATTTAAGTTGACAAAAGTCAGAATTCTCTTCAGTAATTTAATATACTTGACATCCATCTATTCTGAAGCCCTCTTTGCATTGCTTTCTGGAGATCTTGCCTTTAAAAGTACATGTACTGTAATTACCAAGGCTGCTAAAACACTGTGTTCCATTGCTAATGCCCTAACAGTTACTCATCTCTATTCCAGAAACCTTGTGCATTTTACCAATACCCATAAAACTGTGTGAAATAGGTTGCAATGGGAATTAAAAGGCAGAGTGAAAACAAGCAAATAGTAAGAGATGTGCTCTTAAATATCAAAACCTGAAAAGTCTGCTAAGTCATCAGCAGCACTGTCGGAAAAAGGCACTCCTTGTCAGTATGCTTCAGAGCACTGGCATCTATTATCATACAAAAGAGAAAGTAACAATAATCCTATTACATCTAATGTAAATAGCATTTTCTGATATACTATCATAAAATTCTAGTTAATAACAAAATTATAAGAAAAAATTTACTTTAAAACTTCTATTAAGCAATTCTTGTACAAATGGACATATAAAATTATCAAAAATTTTAAAATAGTGCTTTTATGAGCTTCATAATAATTTAAATATGTAATATACCATGAAAACAATGGTCAGTAGAAATTCCACTGCTTTGAATACTTACATTAATGAGAACAAAATAGCATAGCAAGTAAAAATCACTAACTTGTAAGTAGAAAAATAATAAAATATTAAAAAGAAACAATAATTTAAAAATGAAACTAAATAATTAATATGATATAAAAGAACCATTTTTACAAAAAGGTCTTTATTTTATAGAAAACAACAGAATAGAAAGTCAACTAGTTCTAGTCCTTACTAGTGAAATGGATGTGGTAATTTCTGTATTTAAGATAAGTTAACAGACAAACTAACAACACAAAAAAAGTGATTTTTCAAATCATCAGGTACAGCTTTGTACAACTGCAAGAAGACAAACAAAAAAACCAAGGAATAGTGACATCAAAATAGGATGATTTTGAAAGGGAAAATAAGGTTATCAAAAACTATTTGAAAACAACACTCTCAGGGAATTACAGAGATCTGTCAGATACAGTGACCAGATAATTTCAATCTCACATAAGTTGTTCTGAAAGAAAATAATACATGAGGCCCATAGTTTAAACACAGTTTGCTGAAGAGGATTTAAGGTTTGTGGACCTAGGCCTGAAACAGGCACAGGCAAGTCACAACAAAAGGTATTGATTCATTCGGTAACTGACCCTCTTGTAGAGATAGGGAAGGTATGCAAGAAGGTAATGGGCCATTTGGCCTGGCCTCCCTTGACTCAGGAAAACCCCCAGCGGGATAGCTGCTACCTGGGGGCTCTTGCTGATGTTTGAACTAGCCAATCATGTGAAACCTCGCCAATTTCCCCTCACTCCATTTACTATATAAACTTCTAATTTTTGAGCCTCGTGGTTGACTCTTCCACCTCTTGCATGGGTTGGGTGTCGTCCAGCGGAGCTCCGTGATTAAACCTCCCTCATGTTTATTACATCAAGAAGGTCTCTCGTGATTCCTTGGGTGCACGAACTCCTGGGGTCTCTTTCTGGGACCTTACAGTTCATGACAATGGAAATTTGAAAATTGTTTGTTTGTGTTTGTTTGTGTGTGTGTGTGTGTGTGTGTGTGTGTTTGGGTGTTTGTGTGTGAATGTGTCAATGAGTATGTGCACCTGGGTATGCTCATGTGTGTAAATGTGTATGTTTATCTGAGTGTACTTGTGTGTATGTGTGAATATGTATATGTATTAGTGTATGTGTAGGTGGATGTACATGTGCATGAGTGTGTGTGTATCAGTGTGAATGAATATGAGTGTGTATTAGTGTGTGAGTATGTAAGTTTGTGTTAGTTTGTATGTGAGTGTGTGTGTGAATGTGTGTATGTGTATGTGTGTGAGTGTGTGATGCTAATAACTAACTCAAGTAAAAAATAACTAAGTCAAAACTTAGAATAACATTACACTAAATCCCTAAGGCTAACAAAACAAAACAAATTACCTCAGTTTTAGTAGATTTTCATCATAAATCTATTTCCTTAGAGTCCTGGGAGTTAGATGTTGAAGTAAAGGTGTACAAAGGATGGACTTCTCCAGTAAGGGTCCATGATACACCGAAGAATGACACCCGGATTTAAATAGTATGTAAATGAGAGTTTTATTCTGCAGAAGTCCATCATACTGTAGTGTCCCCATTACCAAGAAAGAAAGACAACCAAGTGTGTTTGCATGCCTTATTTAAAGCACATTAGGAAAATTTGGGGTAGGTGACCTCTATGTTAACCTGTTGGGTCCATCTCTATGGACATTCTTTGACTGAGGTGGGAGGGCTGGAAACTTGCTGGGGATATACAGAAACTGTTGCTGAGGAAGTAGCTGAGGAAGTCTGGAACATGCTGCTGACCCATTGTCCTTGCCTCAGGCCAGGTGGCAGGGCAACTTCTGAGTCCTGGACTTGCCTGGAATTGCCCAGTCCTTGGAAATAGAGATTTAGGCCTAGTTTCCTGAACTGCTAATTTGAAGCTTGTCATGGGTCAGCCTACCTTCTCACACCCCAGCTTCTCTGCTCATTTTCTCACCATGTCCTCTAATGCCCCTTTGTTTCCTAGCCTAGTTTGTTTCCCTTGATTTTCTAATGACACTAGTCTCCTGGGTTGTGCTCCAACTCTAAGTACCTCCCTTAGTTTTAATTACCTCTTTAAATACCAGTCTCCTGGAGGCATCCCAATACCTGAGAGTTCAAGTTAGACTACAGAGCCACAGTAAGAAAATGTGTATAAGAAAGAGCATAGTAGCAGAACAATGCACAGATCCATGGGACAGAGAGGAAGACCAAGATATACAGTTGTAAATACAAATCAAGATGCAGAAGAGCAGAGTAATTGGCATAATTAAATTAAATTCTGTATTATTCATTGGAAGAAGTGAATGTGCACTATTTGAAAGGGATATAGGTAGAAAGAGTTATTATTTCCTTTGAGGTATAACAGTATTAATTAGAGAAAATAAAGAAATTTAAAAGCTTCTGTTTGTGAAGCAGATGATTTGGAATGGAATAGGTTAGTTCACATTTTATCCTCTTCTCTCCTTCCTTCCTGTAATTTTCATTGTGATACACAGGTATATAGCTCTATCATCCAAAAAATAAAATAAAATAAAATAAATAAAAAACACATTTAAACTTTAAGAAATACCAGCAAAGTGTTTAACTTTAGAAAATATAGCAAAGAACATAAAAATAAAGGAGGTAAAGAAAACTTTCCTTGGAAGAAATCTGATGGTTTTCTGTAATGTGAAATCTACTTGGTGTCAGTGCAGGGTGCAGATCCCAAGTCTTGAAAGGCATATGTTATAGCCTGAGATAGTAAGAGAGGCATTAATTTTGAGGCACAGCACATAAAATGAAGCTTGCCTTTAATACACTGCTACAGATGCAGTTAAAAAAAATTAAAAGTATACAGTGTTAATGATTTTCAGGAGAGAATGGATGAATGAATAAAAATATCTTGATTTAAAGTTTGGTAGATTAAAATGTTGGTCTGTTTTCTTTGGACTGCTACACTTTAGTATCATAGCTTCTTGGAGTGGATGAAGATTTTAGTAGGGCTTAAAATAAGAATTATTTTTTATCACTTTTGTTTTTAAAATTGTGCAAAAACTACATATGTGGTATTTATTTATTTGTTTCAATACGTAAAAATCAAGTAAGTTCCTAAAAATCTTTGAAATAGGGCCCTGGGCTATCCACTATTGTGCCAGTGTTTGTATGAAATAAATCTGCTTTTCCTGTTGTCTTTCAATCCAATGGTACTAAGTTTAATTGTATTAATTCAGGAAAAAGAATAGTATGCCCCTTTAAGAGTTTCCAAATGTCCATTCACACAGCTGTTTTTTCATATTAAATTTTAGTCTCAGTTAGTTGATGGGTTGGCCTTAAATTCAAAAATATTTCATGCAGAAAGATGACTATAATTTCCATCCAAATGTATTTTTTTCCAGAATGTGCCAAAGATACTTTCTCAAAGATGTGCCTAATGAATTTATTTTGACACTGTTTGATACTGCAAAGAGTTGTAAACATATATTTTAATGAAGAGATAGTGTAGAAAGACTTTTATGGTTATTTTATCTGTGTTCTAATTCACCTGAAGTGATCCTCAGGCCTGCCTCTGGCCAAAACAGTGTGAGGAGAGCTGCAGCTGACCACACATTTCAGGTCTTATTTTTCTATTTATAAAACTAGCATTGTAAAAAGATGTTGCAAAATATTGAGGTTAAAAATTAGCTACAATAAAATAATTCTAAACATAATAGTGTATTAAAAATTGATTGCCACAATAAAGGTCAAATCACCTACAGTTAAATACATACACATAATATATTACATATTATACTCTTAATTTAGTTTAATAGCATCCAGGACACTAATGTTAAGAAATTGCAAAAAAGCACTAAATGGAATTTACAGAGATGAATAAAAAGAATATTTATTAAGTAGACTTGGGATATTCTACTTGGTAAATGAGGTTGTGAAATAGTCTTTTGTTAAAGAGGAGTATTAATGACTATGTTAGTACTTGATTAATATTTTATGATACTTCATGTGTTATTATGTGAAATGCTTTATACATTATTTTATGATAGTTTAGAAATAGTTTCAATGCCTGTCTTATACTTTGCTGCAGAATTGTAGTCTGTTGATTTCAATATGTATTGAAATAATCTAAAAATAATGTGTATGGTTAATGACAATAAAAAGAAATTACTGAAGCATGAAAGATTTTTATTTAATCAGTTTGTTTTGTACCCACTGTGGTAAATAGTTGACATTTGGCTGAACAGAAAATGTAAAGTATGTCCTAGTAGCAATGTGTTTCTATGTCTTCATGCACATGATTCCCGTGTGTACCTCATTCCACAACTGTATTGTTAATTCTGTGGCTTCTTATTACAGATATTCTGAATTATCATTCCTTTCATTTTCTTTTCTATATGTATAATTCTTGAATCCTATATCTTCAATATTTACATAAAATTTTAAATTTATTATTTTAAACTTCTTATTTATATACAAAGTATCTTGACCATACTCATTCCCCACTCCTGCCTGCACATTACTATGCTCTCACCTCTAAGGCATCTTGGAATATCATGTATTGTGTGTGTGTGTGTGTGTGTGTGTGTGTGTATGTGTGTGTAACACACGGCATCTGATTAGTGCTAGCCAAAACTCCTAAGAACAATTATTCTTCATAACCCAACAACCATCAACTGCCACTAGGTCCTTAGTTAAGGTTGTTTCCTTAGTAATCTCTCCTCATCTACTCAAGCTGGAATTTTTCCTGGCTAGGTCTTATTTGGGTCTTGTTGTAGCTTCTGTAACTTCATGTGTGCAACTGCCCTATCATCAAGAAGGCAACATTTTTGTGACCACTTCCCCCATGGTCTGAGTCTTACCTTCTTTTCCCCATTTCTGCCATGTTCCATGAGCCTTTGTCATATGACAGTCAGTCATAATCATCAGGCCTTAGATATACAACTTTATGCTTCTCTTTGTACCCTGGAATTTGACTATTAACTCACCTGTTGATATATGAAATTGCAATTATTTGTTTCTCAGATATATTTGTTTGTCTAACAAATCTTATTTTCGGCATAGACTCTCCTATTTATATGTCTATAGAATGATGATGGATCATGTTAAGTTTTTAAATCCTTTTTGCATGTTAGAATATCTTATAAGAATAAAATTAATTTTATCTTCTGTTATTATAATGCACTGAAAAATAAGTAAAACAAAACTCTATTCAGATGCTTATGTTTTTGAATGGGAGAAAATTGTTTTCTGGTGAGTTGTGCTGGAATAAAAAGAATCCTGACATTTTTCACTGCATTGTATCAAGGTAGTTACTTATTGGTCACCACATTCAGGTGTTCATTTGTACATTCTATATTGTTATTTATAATTATATACTGTGATGATTCTCAAATAATTCTTTCAGTTACCAGGAATATTATACCCAAATTTGTCCTGACTTTCTTGGGGCTTAAATATAAATAAATTAAGTAAATTAACAATAATATAATTTTGAGTAACAAAAGTGTCATAAACAAAATGATCAAGCCAATGAGATAAAACACAGAAAACAGGAACTGTAGGGAGATGTCATGAACAGGGAAGGTCATGAAAGTTAGAAAATGTGACACACTCCCAGACATAACAATAATAATAATAATAATAATAATAATAATAGCCTAAAGAAAAAGAGGAGGGGCCAAGCAGCCCCTTTTATAGTAGGCTGGGCTATCTTGTAGTTGCAGGGTAGCTGTGGGGAGGAGCATACCTAGCTATAGTCAGGTAACTGTGGGGTTGGAGTCTAGCCAGAATGCCAGAATCTTGGGGCTTTATCTGCTGTGACTGATAGTCACACATCTCTCATGTGGGGACTGTGGGGGCTGTAACTTTGGGCCTTAACTTCAACTGGAGCCAGGGGTCTAGGAGACATGATTGAACACCTTCTGTTCCATATAGGTGGAAACCACCACCCATCGGGTCCCTGGAGTTCCACACCTTTGCTCAACTGGAGAGCAGGCTGTCTGTGCGCAGCCCAGTGTTCCACATTCTACTTGAGGAAGGCCATAAAGTCCTTGGCAAAGTTCAACTTCCTCTTTCCCAAAAAATAGCACAAGTAGCTGCAATTCCTGGAAGGCCTCTCCATACAAATGAAGCATTGCCAGTTTTTAAAACTCTAGCCAATGATTTACATTCACCCTGAAAACTCCTCTCCAAGGTTCATATATATCCTTTGTTCACCCCAAATAAAGTGTATGCACACAAACTATTTCACTGAAGATTGTCTAAGAGAGCACTTTTTCTGGAAAAAAAATGTCTAAAAGAGTTTTAACACTAAAATCCTTGGAGGAGCCCTTCTTTTCCCAGGCACTCATTCCCAGTCAGACTGGGATCCTGCAGGCTTCACCTCTTCTACACCCTACTTCATCCTTCCAGTCTGGTGTGGAGAGGTACCTGGATGCCCTGAGAAAGAAAATGGTGAACATGGAACCATGCTAAAGTACAAAGCCATAGAGGAGATTATTACCAAGGAATAACCATTCATTTATTGTGTATTTGGCCATATTAATTTATATATTTAAGTTTATGTAAATTTCACCTTATTCAAGATGTTAATGATTGACATTTGTGTGAACAATGGACTGTAGATCTTTTTCTGTTACTAATCTATAGTAGTGTTTGTGTGATTCCCTACTTTGCTTTATACAAGTCCCTAAAAATATGTAGTCAGTGTCATATTTTGCTCATTCACGATGCTTTCGTCAACATTGCAATGATGAATACAGCCTTAAGTTTTGTATATTTAATTTTTCTTTTGATTTTTGTCTTATCCCAGTTGTGCAGGATTGTTCACCGCCCCCTTCTACTTTATGCATGACTGCTAGCTAGTCAGCACTCACCTTCAGAAGCAAGTCTCTCTATGGACTTCATGATTTTATTTATTGACATCCCAAATGTAATCCTCACCTCCATGTTCACTCCTGGCAGAGTTTTCCCCCTTATCTCCCTCCCATTCACATCTGAGAGGTGATGTGATATATACTTTTTAGAAGTGTTTTGTTCTCAGATTTCCTTGGTTGTTAGAATTCTGAAATAAGTAATGTGATTTTATAGAGAACTGATAAAATTAATTTCTGATATAGTCCGAAGCAAAAAAATCAATGGATCAAACGATAATGGGTTTTCATAGTTTGTACATTTGTATTTCAATGAAGACACAGTAAAACTTTCTAGAGGCAAAACTATTTAATACTTCTTTTTCTTTACTTTTGGGCAAATAACACACAGTCTTTCTTGTTATAAATGTAATCACAAATACAGATGTATCTTAAGAAGTCTCTGTGTATGTATGCACAAATGTGTTTAATGTTAGTCTAGTACAATATAATTCTATGTAATATGCAAACTTTTCATATTAGAATTAATGTATTTAAGATGCTAAGCAAACTATTAAAAAATGAATAGAAAACCAAACTGTCATAGTGCCACATCTGAGCAGGATTTATTTGGAGAGTCTCATGCACTGCCTCAGTGGATGGCTTTCTTTTTTTTTTCCCAATATTTTTATTAGATATTTTCTTAATTTACATTTCAAATGCTATCCCAAAAGTTTCCTCCCTCCCTCCCCCTGCCCTATTCCCGTTCCCACCCACTCCCACTTCTTTTTTTCCCATTTTTATTAGATCTTTTCTCATTTACATTTCAAACGTTATCCCAAAAGTCCCCTATACCATCCCCCATCCCCCGCCCTGCTCCCCTACCCACCCACTTCTACATCTTGGCGTTCCCCTGTACTGGGGCATATAAAGTCTGCATGACCAAGGCACCTCTCTTCTCAATGATGGCCAACTACGCCATCTTCTTCTATATATATGCAGCTAGAGACATGAGCTCTGGGGGTACTAGTTAGTTCCTGTTATTCTTCCACGTATAGGATTGAAGACCCCTTCAGCTCCTTGGGTACTTTCTCTAGCTCTTTCCTTGTGAGTCCTGAGTTCTATCTAATAGCTGATTGTGAGCATCCACTTCCATGTTTGCCAGGCATTGGTATAGCCTCCCACAGCTATATCAAGGCATTTCAGCACTATCTTGCTGGCATATGCAATCGTGTCTATGTGTGGTGGCTGATTATGGGATGGATCCCTGGCTGCTGCAGTCACTGGTTGGTCCATCCTTTGGTTCAGCTCCACCCATGATCTCTGTAACTCCTTCAATGTGTGCTTTTTTTCTTAATTCTAGGAAGGGGCGAAGTGACCACATTTTGATCTTCATTCTTCTTGAGTTTTGTGTGTTTAGTAAATTGTATCTTGGGTATTCTAGGTTTCTGGGCTAATATCCACTTATCAGTTTTCATGATGGCTCACTCCAGTAGTCACAAGAACTCGTATATACCTGAGAATCCTGCAGGATGCACAGAGAGTAACCTCTTTAAGCCGGGGTATAATCTGTGTGAAATACCAGTAGTTTAGGTGCAGTTCACGTGACATCTGTAACAGTAACAGCTCATGTGATGAAAGAAGACTGAGCTGTTGCATCATAGAGTTTATCTCTGCTCTAGTTTGAAGCAGTAGAGTTGCTTTTTTTTTTTTTAATCCCAAAAGAAATAAGTGGAAATCTTAATACTCTTAGGGACAAAGTAAATAAAGATCAAATATAGAAAAAGCTGTATTACTCTTTTAGATATACAGAATAGGAGATTTATATTGCTGAATTATATTCAGAATATAATAAAATATATTGTATGGAATTCCCAAGGAATAAATTAAAATTACAGAAATTAGATTGCTCAGTGGCTAAAACACTTGTGGTTCAAGCAGGAGAATCTTAGTTTCTATTCCCAGATCATAGGCAAAGGTAACGCTGTAGCACATATACAGACCCAGTAACCTAATTGTGAGACTGGAGAATCCCTGTAAGCTTGAACCAGTGAGCTTGGCACATGCAGACCTGGATTAAATGGGATGTATGGTGGGACTGTTTTCTGTTTCCATGTGAACATGTACATGCTATGATGTGCAAGCACTATCCTTACACACTCACATATTTCATGAAGAAGCAAATGCTGTAACAATCCAAATACTTTAAAGGGGAGAATACTGTCCTCAACCACAGATTTATGGATTATGCTTAGCAACCATGTAACATCTTTACCATCATTTTCAATATGTAAATTGGTGCATTGCATTTTGTTAACCAAAATATAATGATGCAGCCTCCATAAATTTATTAAAACACATTATAATAAACTAAAGTTTTATTTTAGTTTGATAAGATTTTTCATTCAAAATGGCTGTGATCAAGTTTCTGAAGCAGAGGAATCAGCAGCCTGGTGACAAATTAGAAAGGAAAGTTGCCTAGAAGAGACATCTCTGGAGGTGTGAGTAGCACACTGGTTACAAAAAAAAAGACACAATTTAAAATAATTAGTTTCGTTCATGTTCATGTACCTTAGGTCTAGAGAGATTTTTCAGGGTCCACATATAAATTTCCTAGTAAAATTTAGGTGACAAACCTTTCTTTAGAGGTTTCCTTAAAGGAAGTAAATGAACATTCTAAAAGACTGAAAAAAGAAACCTGTGAGAATATCTCTGAGTCAGTGAGAACAATTCCATGTCAATAAAGTATATGATCAGTCAAATATAATTAGTATATATGCTACAGCATTGGCTGATGTTGACTTTAGCTAATTACCTTTGAAATTGAGGCAGAGTAAAACCAATTAAAAGTTAGAGTTCATAATTTACTCCAGGATCTCTGCTTTGTGAGGAGACTCTTCAGAGGAGGGGGTCGCACACTTGACAGACTGTCTGGTCAGAAGAGTCAAGTAGCTCAAAGCAGTGGGATATTTGACAGGGGAGTTTTGGGGGACTTGATAGGGCTCACTTGGAATTGTTGTACACATAAAAAGACTAACACTCAGTGCCTCCCATTGCAGCATTCTCAATGATGTACAGAATGACATGGCAACAAAAATGTAAATTCTAGGTCTCTATGGAGGTATTTTTATTGTAGCAAGTGAATGTGTTCTGTCCATTGCAAGTTTCTTGATTTATTAAATGTTTTTTTCGTTACTTTTAATTTAGCTCAATTTTTTGTTTTGTGTTGGCCATGGAACCTACCCTTGAGAGTGGTTTATATGGCAGTAAGACTCAGTTAGAGAAAACTAATTTTTCCTTTGCAAGCAGATATTAATTGATGATTGCTTCTAGGTTAAGGATTATGGGGATTATGACTTCTTCCCTTCTCAGGGATACCATTTGGCTTAGCCCTGCACAAACCCTGTGCATATGTGTGTCATTCTTGTTGGGTCTAGAAGGCCCTTTTTTCCTTGTCTTCAAATTTCACTGGCTGTTACAATATTTCCTCCTCTTCAGAGTTCTCTGAGCCCTGAGGATAGAGATTTTAAAGAGATATCCCACTGAGGGCTGGGCATTCCTTGGTCTCTCGCTCTCTCCACATTGTCCAGCTATCTGTCTGTATTTGTTTAATCTTCTATAGGAGGAATGTTCTTTGATGATGGCTGATCTTGACACTGATATGATCATAGCAAAACAATAAAAATTATTGGTGTTTTTTTCTTGAGAAACATTTAATTTAGCATTTTCACATGCAGCTTTTAAAATGATTAAAAAAACTTTTATTTTTCCTTCCTTTCTAGATTTATTGTTGTTAGACAATTTTTATCAATGAATGTGTTTTTATCAAATATAATCTCTAGTCCTTCCTCCTACTTCCTTTGCTGTATCCTATATCCCAACTACTTTTTCTTCCCAACTTCATGTTCTCTCTCTCTCTCTCATCCCTCTCCCATGCCTATATAATATAATGCCTATATTATCATGTCTGTAGAAACATTTACTAGAATATGGGTGCTACATCCCTGAAGAAATTGGATATCCCTCTACTAGCACTTAGTAACTACATCTTCTTAGCCAAGGGTTGTTTTCATGAGCACCTCCCCTCCCCACATTGAATTCAATGAAGAAAATGGCTTTCTCTCCCACATTAACCATTACCTGTGTATAAATACCCAGGGTTACATGAGATCACATGAGGCCCAGTCCTTTGAAGATCTTGTATAGCTTCAGCTGTGGTGACATCCTGAATACAACTGCCACAAAACATTCAGGTATCAACATAGCACAACCCTCTACTCTGTTCTCTGTCTCATTTTTTTCCTAGTCCTTCTATGGTGTTTTCTGAGTGTTGGAGGATATATTATTGTTGTTCCATGTATAATTACATAATCTGCAGTCATTTATTCTCTTCAGCCTGTTATGAATCACCAGTGAAGACCTTTTTACAAAGCTGAGAGTAGCCATATTCTGTGTGCAAAAGACAGCTTTTAGACTGTACTCTTGCAGGTAGGTATATTGTGTTCATTTAGCCAAATAGCAACAATACTATACTCACCAAGGTCTGTGACCACTACATCCATGAGGTTTATTTGACCAGTATTATAATCCCAGATATGAATTTTCTCCCTGTGAAATGGAAATCAAATTCAATGAGAAAGCACTTTATTAACCTCAGCATTGGTGCTCATAATGCAGCAATGAGTTGTTATTTTGTGGGTGGTTGATGCTATTGCACGTAAAATCCACAGTTGGATAAGACTGTTTATGGCAATTCTCCAGAAGCCAGATATACAGTTGTTCACAATCTTCTGCATCCTCATGTTGTAGTAACCTCCAAACAAAATTATTTTCATTGCTTCTTCATAACTATAATTTTGCTACTGTTATGAAACATAATGTTTTTTCTGTGTTTCCAAATGGTCTTAAGGAAACCCTTGTGAAAAGGTCAGTTATAGGGTTGTTGATCTTGCCTCTGCTCTGCCATGGGGCACATCTACTTGGGGAGGAAGGACATGGGGATTTAGACTATGCTTATCCCACACCATCACCTGGTGGGTATTGAGCTGTAGGAAAGCCTATCTGGGATGGGTAAACACAGTCTGAGGTGAAGGAAGATGGGAGCTGGCCTAGGGTCTCTGGGCCTGTGGCAATGAGGTGGGGGCCATGTGGTTCTCAGACCCTTGGACATCCAAGCTGCTGCTGGGAGTCTCAGAAAAGCTGAGAACAAAGTAGGGGCCCATCGGCTAGGTCTAGCCTGGGACCAGAGGGGATGGGGATCTCTGGCTGGTCATATGAGGAGAATCCTTGGCTTGGTAGCAGGCTTGTTGGTAGATGGAGCTGGGAGTGCAGACAGGCCTTCTATGGGAGATTAGACAGTGGCTCTGCAAGCAAAGGCCTCCTTGGCTCCCCACAGCAAATCGCGATGAAAAGTCTATGGTTCTGACTCATTTTTTGCCATGTTGGAAAGTGAATGTATAAAACCATACTCCACTTCTCATGATGGGCCTGAGATTAAATATCTTTTTGCAGGGAGGAATGTCTGGGAAGCAAAGCTTATTGGCTATGCTCATCAGGCCTCTAGGTATCTCATTAGAATGTAGATTTCTGTCTTGAGCCTACTTGAACAAAGGTCAAGTCTCTTTAACTATTGTCTTGGACTGAGATGTTAGGGATGCCTCATCTACATGTGAAAGAACTTGGGACATCGCCCTTACTTGACTGATGGCCACAAATCTTTGAGGGGCTGTAGCTATTGCAGGGAAGCAGAAGCAGGTGAAGCACCTACCATACCTTCAGGGTCTCCGAGTCTTCAAAGTCTTTAGTTCAATGGAGGGCCAGACTACCTCTCATGGTCCACTGGCCCACAGTTAGTGTCTCCCAAAGGAGTCATGACCTGTAGATTCAAAACCACTGTTCTTGAATCACTGAAGCTTTTCAGCAGGGAGGAGCATCTAGTTCAGTCCCATATTTACTTCTCTATACCCAGATACTGAGGCCTGTGGCATCTTCCAGAGTAATATTTTATCAGTTAATTCTGGGGCACAGCCAAAAGCAATATCAATTGCCAGTTTTGGTGGGGAGAGGATGTCTTATCGGCCTCCCTGGCTAACAACTTGTAGGAAAGTAGCCTAACTTAACACCAGGATCTTCATTTTTGACAAATTACAATGCTTGGAAAACCTTTGTCCATATACAGGATACTATTGTTCAAACTTTTTATAACTTTTTTTTGTATGTAGGTGTGTGTTATTTTGTTTTGTTCCCAAATATCAGATTTACATTTGTTTTTTGTTACTATCATAGTTTTCGCTGACTCTGCGACTCATTTGTTTTAGTCATAACTAATTGTGAAGGGGCATCACACTGTGGTTTTAATATTCATTCATATATAATTTGCAAACATTTCCTTCAATTCAATAGTTTGTTTTTCACTTAATTGATGAAATTCTTTGGTGCTTCCTTAGTATAAAATGAGAATAACAATGAACTTTTACCTCATAAGCTTCTTTGGGCGAATTATGTAAGCACATTAAATGCTTAGAATAGCATATGATATGCAGCAGATGTGTGAGAATATTGAGTATTAGTATTACAACCCCATTTAAAATTATACCATTTCACTTAAAAAGCTACAAAACTTAAAGGCTTTATATTGAAAAAAGAGATGACTAAGGGAACTCAAAGGCAGAGAGGAAATGAACTTGATTTTTATGGTCTCTTCTTCACTGTTTAATTGTTTTCTCCCCAGGGATTATTGTAATGGGTTTAATTAAAATAAATCATTAAGAATTTTTGGATTCCTCTTTCTTTAAGATAAATCCAATGTAGTAGTTGAAAGCTATTCTGAAAAATAAGGCACTGCTATATGGGGGAAAAGTAATTCACAAATTTTATCATGATAAAAAGTATTTTAATGATGGAATGAAATACTCATGCTATGTACCTATGAGAAAACACTCAGCTATGCTAAAAGAAATAAAGTGAACCACTTTAATCAGTGCAACAAGTTTTTCTTTACTATTCCAAATTATGGGAATTTTTTACTTTTATTTAAAAACTCAGAATAAGATTCTCCTTGAGAATGCTGACACATCATAGACGGCACAGATTAAATTCATGTTTATAGATTCAGATTCTGTCATTTTCTAAGTAAGGTAGAATACTTTCATTTTCACCAAAATCATTTCCTAACTGTGATGATCACAGAGAAAAGATGGAATGGGCATTTGTAGTCATATAAAGTAAACAGAAGTCGCCATTAGTTACTAATGGAGAAAGATCACCAGGAGCATTAAATCTGTATTACAGAGTACTGATTTGTATTTTATCATATTGATAATGAATACCACCATTGCCATTGAAACGAAACCAGGCATTCTCTCTTTAATCCCAACAGGGAATTTAAATCAATAGTGTCCACATTATCTGTCTATGTGCATATCTATCTGTATATGATAGATATATGTACATGTACTTTAAACTACATGTATGTACATGTACTTGAAACTACAAAATATTATAATGCATTTCACTTTCATTTCAAATCCTTAACACAGTGATATACTTCTCTATTCTTCTAATCAATTTATTCTGTTAGTGTTTTTCAGCATTTAAATCTCTGCTCTAAGTCAATAATGTTGATTACTTACCATAAGCACTGTAAATGCTATTCTAATACAGGTTATTTGCAATTTGACATCCTCATCTATATGCATTATTCTGCTAGGAAAATTAAATGAAACCCTTGGTTTAAAAATCTGAAACACTTAGAAGTAATGATCCTGTTTACTGATTGACTCAAGCTGCGTTTTTTTAAAAGCATTACTTAATAGAGGAAACAAAATGCAATATTTAAATAAAGTGAAAGTGTCTGAGTTACTTTAGAAAGCATTCATAATCACGAAGTAATAGACTTTTATCTTATTTTCCTCTGTTTATGCCTCAGTGCAACTTAACCAACGTTGTTACTTAGTTCTATATTACTGATGGTTTGTGATGTGTGGTTGTTCCCAATTTAAAAGTAATGAATTCTATCAGTAATTCAAAGATTGGTAGAACAAAATTCACATATATTAAGTATTTTGTCATATATCTATTTAAATTACATTATTGAATTAGACTCCTAAATATCTTTAATAAAACCTCTAATAATTTTAGAAGGGTTCATTTAATTTACAATATTTTTTCAGGCTTACTGCATTTTGATAGAAAAGTAAAAACTAACAATGTGTTTCTGTTTCTGAAATACTTAAGCACTGTAATGTTAAAGGCATTTGCAGAGAGTAAAATATTTCTCTCTTGAGTAATGTCTTCTAAAGAAGTGTTATATGTCTTTTTATGCTACTTTTGAACTGGACAAAGATTAGAAAGAACTGAAATACTAATAAAAGTATTAAAATGTTAAGCACAAAATATGAAAGTAATGATTAATCATTTCTATGTGTAGAGGTGTCTATTTTTGTTTGGCTTTTATGATCAAAGTCATCAGTTTAATTAATTTAATTCCTTTAAATAACAAATAAGTCGTCTATATGGAAATGCAAAAACAGGGTTAGAAAGAACAAAAAGAGGATATTAGTCCTTAGTAAGGTGTAGTAATTAGGTAGTAGCCTAAACACACAGCAGCCAGTAGGGGCTATGCTTGCTCTCCTGCATTAGGCTGCTGTACCAACTAAAGGGAATTTAGAAAGCCTCTTAAGTCAAGATAAAGCTGAAGTTGTGTTTACTTGTAACATAATAAAAGATTTGAGGAATCTTTCTTCCTTTAGTACTAATTTCTTACTTATCTATTTGAGCATTCTATTGATGTGCTGTATTAAAACTAGAAGCCAAAATTTAATGCATGTGCTGAATAAGCACTTATATATGTATATATGCAGCTATATTTTCTAATATGTTGAATCATGAAGATAAAGGCTTGCACTAAATATTACTTTCCTAAAATAAATAATTCCAAAGTTTAATGGTAAAGTAAGACCATTATAAACATGCATATAAGCATAATGTATTTTTAAGATGGTCAAGAAATTGAAAGTATAACATAAGCAACTCAAACAAACTATTCAAAAGTTTAAAGGACTCAATAGATGCTTAGCTGATGATGGCAACAATGTTTTCACACTATTACTGGAAAACAATATGATAAGACAATAACCAGCAGCTATACCTCTGGCTTTAAGTGGAAATGCCTGTAGGGGTTCAGTATTATGTTAAGTACTTAAAGTTGATCAACACCCTAAACATGATAAGGAGATTAAGTGTCTTAAACTCCTATCAGTGGATACTGATCCAAGATGACAAGTGCTGTAATCAAGTGCTCATGTTTGTCTGTCATTGGCTCAATATCAGATACAATCAGTCACTGTGTTTTGATGTTCCCAGAACAGCCTTTTCAACTTTGATTGTTTATAAATAAATTCCAAAAATACTTGTTATGATTTTATTTAGCTCTGCTTATGTGAGATTATGGCTTTGAAATAGAAAGAGAAATGAAAGGCTAAAAACTGCTGATGAGGATTAAGTTATTTCTCTCATTCCTAACAATTAGCAACATTCTAAGTAGAGATCAATTGTAATTGAGGAACTGGTAAAGGGCAATAAACCAATCACTCATGCTTTCATCCAAGTCTGAAAGTAGCCTCTTAGTTTAGAGAACCCTGTTATTCAATCCAGAAGCCTGTAGGCTGTAAATTGTCCATTACAGTTGTCACTAGACACCTAACTAGAAGTTATGTACTGTATTAAAGACACAGGAAATGAAAATGCCCTGGTCTTGTTTCATAAAACAGACAGACAACATAGAATCATATATATATATATATATATATATATATATATATATATATATATATGAATATATTTTTTTATTTTGGTAGCAGATAGTGCATAAAATAAATTAAGCCCTGAAATTCCAAAATTTAACCTGAGGTTAGGCTCTCATTCAGAATTCACATTCAAATAGAATAGAAGTTCATTGAGTTATACAGATTTGGGGGCTGGTTATATTTTTCTGTAGTGTTTTATTTATTTGAAAGTACTTTTTAATAATAAAGTTTATTAAAATAGAATACACAGTTTAAATTGTTTAATATCATTGGTTCTTAAAGTTTTATTAGTATGAGTGATGCTTTATATGTATACATAAAAAATAATTACTTTGATTAAGAAAAGAAACCATTTATAAAAGCATATCAGAAAATAGTTTTTGAATTTTCCATGTATTTCAAGCAAAATTTGAGTACATTTTTTACTTGAGTTGTATGATATGTTTAAGGTCTAAATCTTAAATTCCAAGAAATTTAAAAGGCAGAATATTGATACTATTTTTTTGTACATGATAGCATTTTAATTAGAAGTCTTTAAAAATATTCAATTGGCCAACAATAATTCAAAATCCTACCTTGCATTGGAATTTCTACCTATTTTCAAAACTGGTAAAATATTCATTAGATGTATTTGGTATAGAAAAGAAGCCTTGTAGGAAACAACATATGGATTCTAATATCAAACAAAAAGTTACAGAATTTTAGTAGAATGTATGTGGGATATTTTGTTACACATTACATGGTGAAGAAGATATCAAAGGACAACAATCTGCTTAACATAAAATAGACCAAATGATGTAAACTCATCATAACTCATTTTGAAACATATAATCCATAGAAAATAATCATCATATAATTAACAAATAACAAATAACACACTTATATATGAATAAGTGATGAATATTTTACCAGTTTTGAAAATATACCTGTTATTTAGTTTTCAGGAATAATACAGATTTTACTTATCTGAATAGCTATATCCTTGACATAGGATATAGTCTGCTTATATCCTTGACATAGGATATAGAACATGCCTGCCTATTATACATGATATATTACATATACTTATTTATATAAATACACCTATATATCTGAATGTTCCTCAGATTATCAGTTATAGTTTATCATAAATTTTAAATGAATTTTTTGAATAGCAAAATATGAAAGTGTTATTTACATATTACTGCACAAAGTAGCCTATTCCTGTTTAATTTTCTAAGATATGCTATAAAGTAACAGACTTAGGGTCTTTATTTATCAATGGGAGGAGAGACCCTTGGTCAGGTGAAAGCTCGCTGCCCCAGTGTAGGGGAATGCCAGGACAGGGAAGCAGGAGTGGATGAGTTGGTGAGCAGCAGAGGTGAGATGAGATAGGGAGTTTTCAGAGGAGAAACCAGGAAAGGGGATCCATTTGAAATGTAAATTTAAAAAAATCTAATAAAAATAATAATTAAAATTTTAAAAAATTATCTGGGCTGAAGTGACTCCCTTATTTATTAATTGTACCTTAATCTGCTCTGTGGAAAATTTCCCTTTAATGATCAGAAGACTTTGTTTAAAGACATTTATTTTTAGAAATGATGTAAAGAAGAAAATAACTATGAACTTAATCTTTTCAAGAAATATTTCTTAGAAATGTGTCAGCCACAACCATCATAATAAAAATGTTAAGCATAGCAAAATGGTCATGTAAGATAAAATATAGCTTTGCTTTACAGGAATTAAAACCTGAAATATCTTTTTTCTAAGTCATCAATGATGAGCTAGGTCTGTCTCTGGTCTCCAACAAGCTTTACTCTGCACTATGCTTTTATTTTCTCAGCAAATCTTAATTGAAAAAACAATTCATGTCTATGAGAAACGACTCAGTAACAGAGGTAGCCCTCTAGAATAGGTGGCAAAATCCCATTTCCCGCTTTGCACCACAGGCAGATTTCTCTCTCCTTTTCATTTGGTATAAACTGTGGTTTTTACTGCATATCTTTGTTTCTCACCTAATATGCATACTTGCTCTTTATTAAGGTGTAAGTTTTATTTGTCAAATGAATATCAGTACAACTGGGAATCATAGCATAGTTTTTTTTTTTCAATTTTATTAGATATTTTCTTCATTTACATTTCAAAGGTTATCCCGAAAGTCCTCTAAACCCTCCCCCATACCCTGCCATGCTCCCCTACCCACCCACTCCCACATCTTGGCCCTGGAATTCCCCTGTACTGGGGCATATAAAGTTTGCATGACCAAGGGGCCTCTCTTCCCAATGATGGCCAACTAGGCCATTTTCTGCATAGCATAGTTTTAAAAGTTCTATAGCAATATTATTATGTATTATCCACAGTTTGCAGTATAGATTTTTTTTAATTATTATTGCAGCAGAATAGAATACGTAGTAGAAAATATTTTAAAAAGAAAAATTTCTGTGTTCTTGACTGCTGACTATGTCTGGAGGGAAAACAGAACCTGCAAATCAGTATGACAAGGACAAATGCTGTAAGCCCCAGGGGCCTCGATCTGTGTGATCTCTGTAAGTGGTTGAGTATCAAGCTTAGGTGGAGTGGTCTACAAAGAAGACAGTTGTGTGGATTATGTGAACTCAGTGGGGTACTCTATAATTCCAGCAAATTCGTGTATAATTCTTTTGTGAATCCTATTATTAAGTCATTTAATTACATTAATCACTTTTATATCTTATTTTGACTTTTTGTCCAAAATTATTGACACATGGTTTGAATAAAATAGCTAAAGAATTTGAAAAAGAGTCTAAAAGAAATTTGCAATAACTTTCTAGAAAATATAACAGATACACAGTAAAGATATGTAAACCCACATGGGGAAGTCTAATACTGACTATAGTAGCTTTTGTGCAAAATCTCTTTGGGAGCTAATTAAGTTATGAGGGTGAAGCCTTCTCGAATTGGACTAGTACCTTATTAGTCTTGAGAGTTAGCTGGCTATTCCTACCATGCAAGTTGGCAAAATGGATTTGATAACTGACCTGCCCAAGAAAACTATTTGCACTTAAACATCCACCCTCTAAATATGTCCCTGATCCCCAGTCTAAGGTATTTTGTTATAGTACCCTGAACAAAAGAAGACAATAAAGACAATACGCTTCTCAATCTCGCTTTCCTCCTCTCTTTTTTCCTTTTTCATTTCTATAACTGTAATAATGATAATAGATAATAACAAAAAGAAATAACAGATTAGATAACTGAAAATTTTCATTTAAAAAAATAAGCATTCTGTTATCTTTAGCTGCATTTACTTTGGAGAATATTTTCCATATAAAATAGTCGTTAGTCCAATAAATTTTTATTTGGTAGAGTTCACGTAACTTAAGGAGGGATTTGGAAAGCAAATTTTTATTTCATTGAGACATGATTTCAGTGGAGATAAAGTTTGTTTTGCTGTGGAAGAACAATAAATAGTTCATTGTTAATGATTGGCTTCACAGTCCCTGTGACATGTTCCATCAGTAGAAACCAAGCATGCATATGCAATTCAGAAAGGAGAAAATATACTAAAGTACAGGAATATTCAAAAATAATATTTCAAATACATTGTTAATAACAGAAAATGAATATACTTATTTTCTTAAAAGAGATAGTTTGAAAGCAGGACTTTTTGTATTTTAATGCAGAGGTACCTCACATGATATAGTCCATGTGATATAAGTGATGAAGACTTCTAAAAACAATTGTTTGTTAAGATGAGTAGATAGAAATCTGGCACTATTTTCCTATTGCTATTGGTGAATTTACATTTGGAAAGGAAACTATGATTATATGGTAATATTTTTCTCTACTATCAAGTTATGAATTAGTCTATAAATGCTTCAACTTTTGCTCTCAGCTGAGATGGCATCAAGGTCAAGAAAATTCACTTGACATGATTGCACTGAGCTATGGTGTCATCTTCTTCTCTAATTTTTGCTATAGTTTTAGATCTTTATTTAATGTACTTTGTTAGTGTATTTTACATTTAATTAAAATAACATTTTATTATTTTTAATTTTGATATAATTAAATACATTAAAACATTATTTTTAATATAGTTTAATAATATCAAGACAAAAAGAAAATGTAATTCAATTAATTTTACTATCTTCTTCCTGATAAAACTATCATTGGATGTCACCCTGAGCGAGGTAACCCAATCACAAAAGAACTCACATAACATGTACTCACTGATATGTGGATACTAGCCCAGAAGCCTAGACTACACAGGATACAACTTACTAAACACATGAATCTCAAGAAGAATGAAGTTCAAAATGTGGTCTCAGTGCNAAAAAAAAAAAACTATCATTGGAAACAATCTGATAGTTGGCAACTTTCCCGTGTTTATCTTAGGCTGTTTTAAATTATTTATTATGTTTCTAAGCACATTTCTTCTTTGGAAAATGCCATTATTTTTAATAATAATGAATGAAATTTAAACTCCAGTAAACCTTTATATTGCATAAAGAGAAAGCAAGGAGAATGTAAATTTATTTCTTCTAGATCAATCTGACACAAGCAACTAGATGCCTCACATGGTGAAAACTCTGTGGGACATTTTTCACATTGCTGGAAAAAGAAACTTGTCTTTCTCCATCTACTTGCAGCTGAGAGATGTGAGTTTATTCATGGGAGCCAGTCATTTGGCAATAAGAATCTGAGAATCTTAAAATTCATAAAATGAATTAGGAACTTAAAATTTTTTCAGTATTAGACAAGAAAATCCGACTGGTGTTTCCTTGGGTCCATAGATAGTGTGTATCTGGATCCAGAAAGGGTCACTCTGGTCCCAATCACAAACAGGTTGAGGAAA
Organism: Mus minutoides; assembly: GCA_902729485.2. NCBI lineage: Eukaryota > Metazoa > Chordata > Mammalia > Rodentia > Muridae > Mus > Mus minutoides. The sequence continues at coordinate 305,899 of LR749981.1, forward strand.
GTTGAAAAATGTGGCTGTCTGAGCCTATATGGTCATCTATGTTGTCAGTTTTACTAAGAGAATATTTGAAGTGTTGATGAAGGAATGACATTCCAATACCTACAGACAGCCAAAGTTACCATGAACATCTTAACCTTATGCTTTTTCATTAAGACAGTGCTAAGAATGTTAGAAGTGGGGACTGGCAAGTTTGTTCAGAGGGTAATAGTACTGACTGCTCTTCAAAAGTCCTAAGTTCAAATCCCAGCAACCACATGATGGCTCACAACCACCCGTAATGGGATCTGATGCACTCTTCTGGTGTGTCTGGAGTCAGCTACAGTGTACTTACATATAATAATAATAAATAAAACTTAAAAAAAAGGAACGTGTCATTTGTAGATATCAGATCAGGCTCATGATGGGGAAATGCTCATAGAATGGAAACACACAGATTTTTTTTATCTCATTATATTATATTTTATTTTATTACTATCCCTGTTTGTTTTCTAATGGGAGACAGAAAGGAAATGGATATGGATGGATGGGATGTGGAAAGAAATGGCAAAAGTGGAAAACCATAATCAGCATACATTATGTGGGGGGGGGAAGCAAATTTCAATAGAAATAAAAATGGAAACACAATTTTTGAATCATGTTTTTACAAATGCCTCAAGGATATGTGAAATTTAAATGAAAATGAACAGAATTAAGATAGGGACAAGTTAGGGATTTTCTTTATATTCTAGAGAAAGTTGGGTTAACTACTTGAGTTATTAACTTTATTATTATTATTTATTATCTTCCTAAACTATAACCAAAATGCTAATCCATGTATACTTTCCTTAAGTCTACAATACATCCATATTCCAAAACGATGAAGAGAAAGCATGAAGAAGGCACAATGGCTCCAAGGAGTACACCTAAATGAATTAAAAACCTATGAATGTGATTGCAAACACTATGCTAAGCCTCCCAACTCCACCAACTCCACATTATGAAAAAAAGAAGAAAGAAGAAAGAAGAAAGAAGAAAGAAGGAGAGGTAGAGGAAGAGGAAGAAAAAGAAGTAGGAGGAGGAAGAAGAGAAAACCTAAGGAGTAAAATACTAATACATTACAATAGATATGTTAGCAAATAAATTCATATATTATGTTGAGATAAAACAAATCACACTTGTCCTGTTCAAACTCTCCTCAATGTACTGTAAGATTAATATCATCTTCTTGCTGGCAGTTACTTTGTGTCTTATGTTGAAGTTGAGTCTCCATATGTAAGTCATTGTTCACTACATCAGAAAAGACCATCTTTTTCTGAACACTTATCTCACTTGATAGTAACATGGGAAAGCTTTCAGTTCCAGGATAAATGCCAGAGGTATGTAAAAATTATAGGAGAATATTCAAAAGAAAGGGTTGAATCCACATGTGTGCAACTAGGAGAGATTGGTTTAGTTTAACTTTTTGAGTGGTTCTAGACAAAATAGCAGGGTTGAAAAACGTCTCTCTGATAGGTTAAAATATCACACATCTTTACATTATTCTAAGCTAAATAATGTGGACTTTGCAGATACATCACTTCAGTTTTTGGCTATCACAAGCCAGAAAGATCTGCCAGAAATGACCATCTTCTTTTTACCTGCTGCAAGTTTTTTGCTGCACAAGTGCAAATCCTAGCCTGCTGACAGTTTTATTGTTATGGTCAGGAATGATGAGAGACCATAGACTGGAACTTGAAAAATGCTTTGTTTTTAGCATTGTTGAAATTATACATACCACAAATCTTCAGCTCTGGTAGTTATCAAGTTCAAGCTTTGTACACAATTAGAACACTGCAACTGCACTGTTCATCTTTTGATGTAGAACCTAAAGCAGAATTCTATCTATGTAGTAGATACTATTATCTGAGGTACATGAAATTACTGAAAATAAATTTCTTTCTGCACCATGTAAAAGCAGGTCGACACTAATATTTACTAAAGGTAATATAAAACTTGTAACAGAGTGACCATGGCAGAAATTCTTGAAAACATTATCATCTGGGGAATCGGCCATTTCTTTTACCATCACTATGCACAAATCATTTCCAACTGCTACAATCAAGTTTTTATTTTGTATTTTATTTATATAATGTATAAACACAGAGAAGGCATACCAGAAGATGAATAAACTCATTAAGAGCAAAAGAGAAACATTATAAAAGATTAATGTCTTTTTGAGATCTAATTTGTCCTGTTAGTCACCCAGTGACTTTTCTCACGGACACTTTAGAATGGGAACACATCTGGTATAGAATGAATAGCATCCTTACTGTCACTGAATGCAATGTAACTCACATGGATCATGCCACCTTCATGAGTCTAATTCCTAATACACATATGCAGTTGCACAGGAAACACTTTATGATCAGCACATTCCAGAGCGTTTATAACCACCCTGTGCAAAACAGTGTCTGTTCAAAGTTTTAACTATCTGTATTGGTTGCAAAGCACCTATAGGTTCTATTTACAGTGTCCTGACCCTTTCTTTCATTTGTTATAACAGTATTCAGTTCATGTCATGGTATCATTTGTTTGTGATAAAAGATTAACAAAATATTCTCTACTTAAACGAACAAGTAAAAAATCCTTGAAATTGCCAAATGGTTTCCCAGACTTTTTTTTCAACTGGAGAAGGATAGGAAACAAAAGAAAAGGTAGTACACTTACAAATCCTTGGGCAAGTAGTGACAAAATCTGTGTCCCTGAAGCTTATATAAATAACTTTCCAGTGTTTTGTTAACCTTTTCTCTCTGCTCTCTCAGCAGTGAGGCATGTCACTCCACTTGTTCACATCCATCTTTTTTTTTTTTTTTTTTATTGATGTCCACTTTGGTGTCTACACAGGTCATCAATTTTGTTGCCTCTTAGGCAGCTAGTGGGAATGTACAAGTTAAGTCGCAAGACTTTGTGTGTCAGGCTTGAGGAGGGAAAGGGAAGAAGTGTCAGCTTTCTTTAGCACTAACAGTTCCAATCAGATACTGGCACTGGGCCTCATAAATCTTGGAGATGACCCAGGTGAACCCTGAGGCTCAATGCTCAGTGAGAACTCATCAGGGCTCTGCTTAGTTTAACAGGCCAGTTCTCAGTGACAAGTGAAGGGTTCAGCAAATGCACCAAACAGATTATATATTAGTTGAAAAACTAATGGCTTTTAAAAGAATGTTTGACAATTCTTTAAGTCTGTCTGTAGATCCATTACACTGATAAACGACCCACCTGTTGGATACTAAAGGGAGCCTGGTTAGGAGAGGACCAACTTCAAACTAGTTGTTTGGGTTTGTTGGTTTTGTTGGTTTTGTTTTTGTTCTGACCACTTGTTCTTTCCTTCTTTGTGATCTTGTCTGTTTTGTTCATATAGGTATGTATTCTGTGAGCTACACATTCAGGAAACGTAGCAAAATACCTGTGCTGCATACATTTAACCTTGTAGTCCAAGGGGAACTGAAAGACTGGGAGACTGCAGTCAGTGACCTGCAATTGACTGCCTGAACTTCGAATTTAGGGTCAGTAGGGGCCCAGAAGCAAAGGTCAGCAGCTGGGCAGCTGCCCCTAGCCCAGACATGCTGAATAGGATGACTTTATTGCTGTGATTTATGCTATTTGGTAAGACAGGTTAAGGAGACTTTCAAATGCACCAAGGGCTCACAGGCACAGGGACACCCTGCTCTTGGAAAGTAAATTCTGATTGTCCAGTCGAAATCCCTTGGGAATAAGCCTTGAAGTATTTTACCCTCTGTGTCTCTAGATTCATTCCCACACTCGACCTCTGGACGTGACAGGGTTAGGGTTTCCAGATTTATTTAAACCATACAAATGCACCAAATGAAGCACTCTCAAACTTTGATTCATTGCCTAGGCAGAATAAGCACTGGTAATGAATTATTTGGGGATGCATTTCACTCCTTTCAAAGTTAACTCGCAAATGAGTTGCTTCTGAGTAGAGATGATAATAAAAGTTACCCCATGAAAGGCACTCTCCTCCCAAAGATGTGCAGTATCAGTTTGTTCTGAAACCTTGTTCGTGTGAACTTATGTTATTGATATATTTTCAATTTTTTTTTGGTATTATAGAGATAAAAATAATTTTACTTTTACCAACGAAAAAGTGTGAAGTCTTAAAAATAATAGCCCATTTGTTTTCTTAGTCTGCATGTAATGGAGCTGGAAACAGACCCAGAATTCCACGTTAATAGAAATGTACAGAATGTGGCTGCCTTTCTTTGTTCAGTTTCTGCATGAGCAGACCACAGTGAGGATCTGAGTCACGGCACAGACATGAATTTCAGTTTTACGCAGTCCGAAAGGAGAAAAATAAATGTAACCCAGGTCTTTTCAGAGGAAAACCTTCTTGGTGCTCTAAACCTAAGCCACTGCTTTGTCTTCTGCAGGACAGGCAGTGCTCCTGGGTGCTTGTGACTCCATAATTCACATGGGCTGTGATCTAATAAATGCAACTCACAGGGTATTAGTCTATAATGTGGTCTAATTTAATTTACTAAGTAAGAGAAAAAAAAAAGGTAAAATTGTGAAAGATATTCACTTTGAAAAATTGCTAGTCTACAATTGCAGCTAATTCTCATAAAGGGCTCCAGACACACTTTAAATGAGGATACACAGGCTCCAAACACATGCTTGTAAGTGTACAATTGAGGTGACCCTTTGGATGTGCTAATGGTTTGCCACATATATAAAAACCAACCGTATTGTGTATAACATGTAAGTTAACCTTACAGGGTATGTTAATAAATTCTATGAATATTGTTTTGTTTTGTTTTGTTTTTCCACAGACACATTGCTTACCTCTAGTCCTCTCTGTTCCATCAAGGCAGCAATAATTTTAATTTTTCCCCTCTTTAATATTCATTGTTCAGCAATACCACTAGAAAAATTTCTTAACAGTGTTTAAAAAATACTCTGCTTTGGAAAGATGGAGAAAGAAAAGACGATACCCTCTTACCCATTTTTTTATGCTTTGTACTTAGTGGTGGCCTATTTCTATGTCACCAGGTTAGAGATTCTGTGGGTATAAACAAGGTCTGTCAAGGGTCACTCATTGGAACTTAGAGAAAGGACAAGGGACTTTGTTCAGTAAGCATCATCTTCCATTGCTGCTGTAGCCCCTGTGCTCTCGGCAGCAGGACTCACTTTTGCCAGAGGCTCCTCACATCTCACTGTTGCTAAAATGCTCTTTTCCTGCTGTACTGACTCTGTTGTAAAAAGACTATCGTCATTCTTGGACAACAAAAATCAAAGCTAATGTTCCCAGTTCCCTGTAAATAGCTTTCTGGAAACTCAGTTAATTAAATCTTCCATTATAAAGTATTTTCTATTACTAGAAGAAATTAAAAGTAGACAGGGAGCACAGGGCATTAATTAGTGAGGTGGCAGAAGATCCAAGGGATGTGACATTCTGAGAATGGTTCCAGAGAAAGTCTGTGGTAAAGCAAATCCCTAACAGATCAGGAATTCACAATGATCATTATTGATTAATTGGTACCTTTGAAAGCTCTTGCTCCAGTCAATGAACACTTTTGTTCTTGTCTTTTGCCCTTAATACTGTTGATTGACCCACAGATGACCTTGTTCAAAACTCAAACAGATAATATTAAAAATGTGTTACTCAGTAATGAATAAAGAATTTACTATATATAGCAGTTCCCAATGGGCAGTACCTATGGTATGGACTCAGCCTTGTAGGCTTTTCCATAATCATTGACTACTCAATCTGAGGGTTTCTTCCACCATATTTTTCAAAACAAATATCTGAAGAGTAGAATTTTCAATTGCTTTCTGGTTGGGTTGACACAGTTGAGATTTTCACCTTCTGGGTTATAATTAAGTTGTAAAACTATAACTCCCTGGCAGTGGGCATATAGAGATCTTGTTGGTATTGTTCTTATATCAAACCAAATCCAGAGAGTACAGCAGGGGAGGAGGGAGACAGACATTTGCAGACCATCACATCCCCAACAGATCTGCCTTTCAGCTTATAGGCAGGGTATAGACATCTTCTGTACAGGGTTGAAGGATGTCACCCAAGGGTCCACTAACCATATGGCCAGCCTGCAGTAGGAGCCACCACAATGAGTGAATAGGTGGTGGTCTGATGGCAGAGAAAGCGAAGTGGAACAACTTGAACATTTTGAAGAGAAATGGAATTGTTGACTCATAGGTGGGAGAACAGCCTGTTGTGAGTGTCAAGCCCAGTCACCAGGGACTATGGTGGTAGTCCCAGCCTAAGCTGCCTTTGAAGGCCATGCCTGAGTTCATGGTTAGTAGTGGCAGGGGGTGGTGTCCATGTCTGTGGCTCAATTCCCACTGGAGAACATGGGGACATTCCTGGCTGGGGAAGCTGCTGGGACTACATGGATGTGCATAATTGTGCATAGCTGGCCTAAAATGTGGAGCTCTGGAGAGATGTCCCCATCTCTCACTAGTGGAAGCACTCAGAAATGGCATGAATGTGGGAGAGCCGACCCTGTCACTCATCTGCTGTGCGGTGACATGGGTGAAGAGATGATGCCCCATCTCAATACCTCCAGCAATCAAGAAAGATGCCAACAGGGTCGTGAGCTCTGGAGACATAGCCTTGCCCCTCCACAGCTGTAGAACTCTGGAGATCAGGCCCTACACCTTGCCTGGACAACACAGCAGAGCTGACCTTGGTGGTAGGGGTGTAGGTGAGTCAGCCCCTGAGGACAAGAGTTCAAGAGAGCTGGCCCTGCAACTCCTGTGCTATGAGATGGCCTGGGAGTTGTGGGAGTTGGAGGGGTGGTGTGAGATGATTCAGCACCTGGGGCACTCAGGGAAGCTGACCTCAAGAGTCATTAGAGCAGGTGAGGTGTCTCTGACCCTCACCTGCTGCAGCACTTGGGAGATCAGACCCTGCACCTCACCTGTGCAGCATAGTAGAGCTGGCTTTGGTTGCAGGGATGCAAGTAAGCCAGCCTCCAGTGGGAGAGTATGGGAAAACTGGTCCTACTGTTCATCTGTGATGAGGTGGCATGAGAGTGTGTGTGGTCAACATCCCTTCATCCCCCACATTCCCCTTCCTGCTGCCTTCTCCATCTATAGCAGTTGGGTGAACTGTCCCCAGGGTCATGAGAACAGGCAAGCTGACCCTCCCCATCACTAGTTGCAACACTTAAGAGAGTGGGCCCTCCACCTTGACTGGACAGCACAGTGGAGCTGGCTCAGGAGGGGTGGGTGGTCCCAAGGGCATGAGAACAGGAGAGCTGTCCCTGCCTCCTGCCAATGGCAGCACTGGGTCTCCTAGCCAGAGCAGTGCTGGAAAGCTCATCCTGGTGGTGCAAGAGAGCTAGAGAGGTGACCATTTCAGCTACCAAACAGTCCCAGATGCTGAGTTCTGAACTGGCCTACCACAACAACTGTATCATCTATGAATTGAAGGGATACATAAAAGTCCCAGTCCTGCTGATCCAAAGCTGCAGGATCTCCATGACACAGGATAACAATGGGATAACTAGGATTCCTAATGAGTTCCCAATATTGATAGTGTCACAGAAACCAAGGACCTCAAACCAGACTAATGGCACATTGCAATGAACTAATATTGTTTAATATAAGGTACTGAAACATACTGACACCATGTCTGCATATGAATAGTCATAGCATTTCTATTCTTTTAGAATAGAACCAAGTTTCAAGTTGAAAACAACCTAACATGTATGGGCAGATATTCATGAGCAAATTATAGTTCAGCCGTATAATATGACTCTACTTAATGAGAACATAGAACACACATACACACACACACACACACACACACACACACACACACACACACACACAATGTTGCTACATGAAAGAACTCAAATATCTGAAATAGCTTACTGAGTGAAGCATTTCAAACACAAAGGTATGTGATGCATGGGTCCTTTCACATGGCACAGTTTTCAATTGATGAGAACATAGCCCAGGGCCTCTGGTGTGCTCTGCAAGTGCTCTATCACTTACCATATCCACAGTATTTAATATGATATTCTGTTTTGGCTTTTAAGTCTTCTAATTCCATTCTTTGTTAATGCCATACATGGATCAAATTAATTTTCTTCATGTTTGTTTCCAATTACATATTATTTCACTCTCTCCTTCCAAATTCCTCCTTCTCAACTGGTAAATCTATGTCCTACTCCTATATCTATTTCCAAAACGACACTGTGAGTTTAATTTTGGTCACTTGCATGCTCATAGTTGTGGAATTATGTACTGGAACATGGATAAATTACCAGGAGCTTCACCATAGAAGACAAATAATACCGCTCCTCCAAAAATAGATAACTGCCAAAAGGCCCTCAACTTGGGGCATGGCATCATAAGTTCTCCCCTCCCACATGATTATCTTTGGGGCTTTGGGGTGGTTTTGTTTTGTTTTCTTTGTTTGTTGTTACTTGTGTTTTTATTTGTTTTTGTTTTTTGTTTTGTTTTGTTATTTTTGAGACAAGGTCTCACTAAATATTCCTAGTTAGCCTGAAACTTCTTATGTAGACCATGTTGGCCTCAAACACATGAAAAGCCAATTTCTCTATCTCCTGAATGTTGGTGAATCACAATGCCTAGCAGTGTGTGTGTGTGTGTGTGTGTGTGTGTGTGTGTGTGTGTGTGTGTAATTTGTCTTCCATCTGTATATGTGAGTATTTTGCCTGATTGCCCATATATGTATGACTGGTGCCTTCATTGGACAGAAGAGTGCATTAAATCCCCTGGAACTGAAAATAACAATGGTTGTGGGCCATACCATGTGGTTGCTGGGAACTGAATCCAGTTCTCCAAAAACAACAATTATTCTTCAGCATTGAGCCCCAATATCCTGGTGATTTATAAATGTAAACATATTTCATTTTTTATATTTATATATTTCATATGAAATATATACAACCACACACATGAATGTCTACATGTACATATTTCCTCTGAAGTTATCTATGATGACCCATATGCTACTATGTTTACTTGAATCATCTCTCCTTGGATCTGATCAAAAGACCCTTCAAATCCATATCAACCGATTGATATCATTTATTTAAGGTTGTGTCTCCTTCTGAACCACAGTTTGATAGAAGGAACTAAATATCCATCTTGAAAGTGAATGTGTAATTGTTATGATAGAATTGTGGCTCATGTTTGGACAGACCACACCAGTCCAATACAGTTCCATGTAAGAGAGATTTATTGTGGGGGAAGGGTCCAAAAGGGGGCAATGTAGACAAAGGGAGAAAAAAAAAGAAAAGACAGAGCAAAGGTCAAGAGGGTCTGCCTTTTATTTAGGCTGTGATGTAACCACTCACAGGTAAAGGTAAACGAACTGGATGCTGGGAATGTGGGAATGTTTGGCGATTGCCATGGTAACAGATGGTAACAGATGGGTGGGTCCCTGTCATTGCTGAATTCAAAGGTAATCTGGAATTAACTGTAAAGCCAGTTTCTGATACCAAGAATGATGTTGTTTATAATTACTTATTTACATGACCATTATGTTCATTAGCTTACGTTTTTGAAGAAGCTTTTTTGGTTTGTTCTGACCTTGTTAGACTGTGATACACAGTGAGTGTTAAATAAATATTTGTGGATGGAATTAAATCTATCTGCAGTAATGATGATTATACCCAATGCAGCTTTCTTTCTGGTTGCTACTTTTAAAGAACTCAATGCAATCATGAGAAAGACGTAGCAGATGAAACTATTGACTCTGAGTTATGAAGAATCAAAGCACAGAAGCGTTCCTGATGCCATAGTGATATGAGTTTTCCATAAATTTATAAGAGTGAAAAACAGAGGATTTTTTAGGTATGTAAATTTTTTCATTTTTGAACTTGAGTCTTAATTTGCCTGTTATACTATTTAAGAGCAACGTAAGCTGGTAGATCTGATATCAACATACAAATAGTTAAGAAAATGCATAAGCACACTAAAAGAATATTTTATTCTTCACTAACATCTTCATAGATTAAGAAAAACTATACTTTAAAGGATTACCAGATAGAACCTGACTTTGTTCCTTGACTTAATTGATGGACTACTCAATAATCTCCAGTCTAACTTGTTTTCTCTCATCCTTTTGCTACAATAGTTAAAATTCCCACCAGGACATCCTTGAGTTCAGGATTACCTCTTGCATGCCCCTTTTAAAATGCAAACAAATTATCTAAGGGATAGATACATAAACTCATTAATACATATTCAATATGGATTAGTGATCTCTAAAACTTAAATCTGATTAGGTCACTAGCTGACTTAAAATCTATCAGTGGTTTCCCAGTGGGCACAGGATAAAGACAAACTGCTTTATGCAGCCTCAGAGCCACAGTGCACTCATTCCTGATTCTTCATACTTCTGTAGAGCTTTCCCCAGACAGAGCTTCAGTAAGACAGCCCCTCTCTCTGAGTTTCCTGCAATCACCCTTCAGCAGGAATCTTCCAGGGTCACTCCTCATTCTCTGAAGTCCTTCCTCTGTGTTACTGAAGCTTAATTGTCTCTTCTCACTAATTGTTGCCTTCACAAGGTGATGGTTCCCGACCTTCGGGATCAGATCAGATTGTTCTATTGTCGACTCTCAAAGAGTCACAATACTCCTATATTTCTTTGTCTTCAGATCACTTATACAACTCTCAGAATTATCAGTCTTCCTCAGTAGAGTGGGGATTCCCTGTAGACAGGAGTTACAGCTATTTTTCTCACCATTATATTCCTTGCCTTGTGAGCCACACACCCTTCATAAATATTTACTGAATGAGGGAAAAAGTTCAAATGGCTGAAAAAAAAATGAATCACCTACTTAAGCAGTATTCCTAAAATTTCTTCAACTCTGAAACCTAAAACTCCGAGCTTTGGGGAACGATAGTTAAATGAATCCATAGACTTCTCAATAGCTTTCAGAAGTGCTTACTTCTCTCAACTTTTCTTCTCTTTGGTCTTAGTTTTTCTCCCTGTCTTGGTCACTCTGTTTCAGCTACACTGAATTCTTTCTGGTTTTCTAAACACACCAAACATAGTTTGTCCTTAGGGTACCATCACATAGACCTGTTACTCACCAGAATTTCCCTCCAGCCAATGTTCCCTCAACAGGCACTGTTCAATTAGAGATATTTTGACCATTACATGTTAGATGCACAGTTATCTTTTTATATACTTTTTCAATAGCTCATTTTATGATGATTTACCTGTATTTTCTTTTAATCTACCTCGTTTTACTAATACTTACCATTTATGTTTTCTCTTTTATGTTAGAATACAAGATAATAAACTCAGATTCACTGACCACTTACCCAGACTGACATGTGGTATGACCTGAACAAATAGTTATCAAATAAAAAGGGACAGTAATGCATGGTCAAGAATATCTTTTCAGTGATTTGTAGTATGATAAATTTACTATGTATTAAACAATTCCGATGAAGAGCACCAGGAGGGAGGCAGAGTTTTAAAGCACAGCCATCTATTCTTCCATTTTGTATGAGGTTCAACCATGCTTTTAGTTAATGAACATTTGTGGAAAAAGATTCTAATCTACTCCAAAATAATTTATATAACAGATAGGCTTATACACAGGCCATGCTTCTGACAAATGAGAGATTTCTGCCTTTGAGTTCTGCTATGTAAACATGACAGATGGTTATATAAACATAGTACTTAAGTACTGTATTTGGCAAAGGAACAAGAAATATTATTTCAGTGACATTCCACATTCTTACTTATAAGAAAACAGGAAACTGTATAAGACATGAATTCCTTTCCCAACAAATCAGCAAAAACTTAACTAAGTAAGCCAAATACTCAAGCTGGTAAACATTTCTTGCTCTTATTTTGGGCAGACAATATGAACTCACCTGTTGTTTAGGAAAAATATGTTTAAGATTTTTTTTTTACAGTGTTGGCTAAATGTTTGGTATTTGTGATGACTGACTTTGTTAGCTTGACTGGATCTAGATTCATCTGTAGCATGAACTTGTGGACATTCATATGAGACATCTTTCTTGATTTGAGTACTTTAAGTAGAAAGATCCACTTTAAATGTGGGTGGAGCCTTCTGGTGGCAGCCTAGACAAAAGAACTCTGGAGAAGGCAGTTTTGCATTTTCCCTCTGTACTTTTTAGATATTTTATTAATTTACATTTCAAATGCTATGCTGAAAGTTTCCTCTACCTTTCCCCCAACCTGCTCCCCTACCCACCCACTCCCACTTCTTGGCCCTGGCGTTCCCCTGTATTGGGGCATATAAAGTTTGCAATAAGAAGGGGCCTCTCTTCCCAATGATAGCAGACTAGGCCATCTTCTGCTACATATGCAGCTAGACTTTTGTTGACTAGTTGATTTATCCTGATACTTGTCACCAACAGTAGAAACATACTCTTGCGGCTTCCAACATAGACTGGTCTTCACCAGTATCTCTCCATGAGTCCTCCAGGCCTTCAACACCAGACTGGCACTTCTCAGATATCTAGTCGGATGTATTAAGCAACTATAGAATAATCTCAACATCTCTAGTGTTAACAGCTGAACTACCTAGACAGTATTATGAAGGACAAACTAATAAAGCCCCTTTATTCTACCTATCAATTTTATTAGTTCTAACCTCTAGACAACCCCAACATGAAGGTAAATTTTGAGAATCTGGAGACACATGAAGTACTACTACTACTACTACTACTACTACTACTGAATAACTCAATGTCATTTTTATCAATAGAGCTATCTTGTCTACAAAGCTATGTCTATAAAGGATATACTCTAAGACTCTAAGTGGATGCCTGGAAACTATGGTTAGTACAGGATTCTATATATGCTGTATTTGCCTATAGATACATAACTATGACAAAGCATGATGTCTTTTCTATCTTAACCAAGCACTATTTCCATATACTTCACAGGTTGATTTATGGTGGAAAAACCAATGCACATTTCTTTCATTCTTCTTATAATTTTATAGATGAATTCATTCTTACCATGTATTCCAGAGAATTCAGCATACATTATTTTCTTCAGCTGCTGATTTTCATCTCTGAAGTGAAGAAAATATTTGCCTAGCTTCTCTTTGTCATGGAGAAATTGTCAGTAGTAGTTCTTCAGCATCTTCATAAGGTAAAGCAATGGTCTTTGGATCACACAGCAACTGAACCCAGGATGGACTGAATTTCCATCAGAGTTTTGTTACACTCTTCAGAGTTACATGCAATTTAATACAGTGAATAATTTCTAGAAGTTTCTACTTGATATTTTTAGTAAAGGAACAGAAACTACAGAAAGCAATAATAACAGAAAAGGGGAAACCACATGCCACATTCAAGAGGGAAAAATCGCTGAAGTTATTCAGCAGAAATCACAACTGAATGTGGTTGAAAACTCAATCATATCTAAGTTGTAAATGACTGTGTAATTGTGAAGGCCAAGTCTGAGGGCATGAGGAATGCAATAAAGACTTTATTCTCAAATACAGCATCCAAGAACTCGGTCAATGAATAAAGAGATACTGGTCTTTCTTTTCAGTAACAATAGAAGTTACTACTGCCCTGGTATTTGGTAGTAACTTCCTGCAATTTTTTTTAAGTTCCTCTCTCCCAGTGAGTGTTTTGCCTACTATTATCATGTCTTGCATATACCACCTCCTTGTTCATCTTTCAGTATTTAGTCTGAGATGTGAAGGGAGCTCAGGAAACTGTGATCTTGAACACAAATAAATGTATTCATGCTGTATATGTAATAGAGATTTATATTTCATTACAATTCCTTAAAACTTACTTTTATCGATAATCCCCTCTCATAACTTATAAAGAAAAGATTTGTCATTGAGGTCCAATGTTCGAAATTTCAAGTATCTACGCAATGATTTTTGTTGCCTATTACTGGCTGTTTAAGGTATTGAATTAGAAATAGACCAAAACAAGGATAGTAAGCTGGGCTCCTAGCATATTTGTGTGGAATCAGAGTGCTACAGCATTGCTCAGGAATTGCAAGAGTTTGGGAAACTTCATTCTCCTCCATGAATTTTAAAGTGTGTGCAAGCTTCACTCACTGAACACAACTTTGAAATGCTTCTAATTCCTGTATTATCAATGAAGGTAGACCAGAGACTGCAAATAGAATTTTACCTTGGGGAAATGTACTGCTGTGCATTTTAGCAACTGTATACTCCATTTCTACCTCTATGTTTGAGAATTAACAACATGTTAACAGGACTATTGCCTATTCTGCAGCACTGCTTAGATTAGTCCATTAAATATTGATGGAGATACTTGTTCCCACACTTAAGCATCAGAAAGATGGAATTACAAGTAGTTTAACTGGCGTTTGTCGTTCTTCTTGGTAAATAGAAACCTGGATCTGAGTGTACAAAAGGATAAGTATTACCTGATACTTAGGTCCATTTCCAAAGCATCATTGATCAGAAAGTGCTGTTTGTAAAAATCTTTAGTAAAAGTAAAATGAAACAATTGAGCTGAATTCTTGTTCAAACTTACTGAACCTGAATGTTATAGAAGCATGCACACATGATTTCCTGTCATATGTTGAAATGTTTTTATTTTAAATTGTTATTCACTTGTGTTTTTTTCTACTTAAATAAATAATGCCTTGACAGAATTGTTGATTAGACAAGTATTTAAGGCTTAACTCTAGTGTAAAGACTTTATCATTAAAGTTAACTGTATCTGTATGTTTTCACAAGACAATGAAATTTCTTGAAGGACTATAAAGACTGTTCTTCATCTTAACCGCTGTGCCTTAGAACCTATAAGTACTAATGAATCGGACCTACATGTTGCAAGCCTTATAGTGTTTTTTTTTTTTTTTTTTTTTTTTTTTTTTTTACTCAGTTATAGAAAGGTTTGTGGGAACTGAATATTTTTTAGGATTGAATGACTATATTGGAGCCTAGGGAGGTAGTTTAGATTATTGATTATTGGAAACAACATCTATCTTTTTTCTTTTTAAAAATTTGTTGTTTTATTTATATTTCAAATGTTATGCCCCTTCTCTAGTTTCCTCTCCACAAACCCCCTATACCCTTCCCCATCTCCCCTTCTTCTATGAGGGTGCTCCCCTACCCACTCACTCCTGCCTCAGCACCCTAAAATTTCCTTATGCTGGGATATTAACCAAGGGCCTATCCTCCTATTGATGCCAGATAAGGCCATCCCATGCTATATAAGCAGCTGGAGTCATGGGTCCCTCCATGTGTACTCTTTAGTGGGGGGTTTAGTCTCTGGGAGCATTGAGGGGGGCTAGTTGGTTGCTGTTGTTGTTCTTCTTATGGGGCCGCAAACCCCTTCAGCTCTTTCAGTCCTTTCTTTAACTCCTCCATTCCCCCCGCCCCCTGCAACCCCTTCCCCGTGCACAGTCCAATGGTTGGCTGCATGCATTCACATCTGAGACTATTAAAGGATAGTTATATCAGGCTCCTGTCAGCAAGCACTTCTTTTCATTATTATTATTTTTTATTAGATATTTTCTTCATTTACATTTCAAGTGTTATCCCATAAGTCCCCTATACCCTTCCCCCACACTGCTCCCCTACCCACCCACTCCCACTACTTGGCCCTGGCGTTCCCCTGTACTGGGGCCTATAAACATCAGCAAGCACTTCTTGTAATCAGCAATAATGCCTGGTTTTGTTGTCTGCAGGTGGGATAAATCCTGAGACTGAGCAGTCTCTGGATGACCTTTCCCCCAGTCTCTGCTCTAGTCCTGGTCTCTGCATTTCCTATAGACAGGAGAAAGTCTGGATTAATATTTTTGAGATGGGTAGGTCATCCCATCCCTCACCTAGGACTATGCCTACCCCCTGGGTATGAGGTCTACAGATTTTCTTTCCCCTTTGTTGGGTATTTAGGCTAATGTCATCCCTTTTGGGTCCTTGGAAACTCTTGGGTTCCTGGCATCTGGGATTTTCTAGTGGCTATCCCCAGTAGCTCCCCCTTTCTACATACCTCCATTCAAATCCCTGATCTTCTGAACTTCTCCCCCATCTCCTCACACATCTGACCCTGCCTCCTTTTCCCCTCCCCTTTGGCTCTCCCTCCCAGACCCCTTCTTCTTTTTACGCCCCTTGATTATTTTCTTCCCACTTCTCAGTAGAACTGAGGCATCTGCACTTCGGTCTTCCTTTTTCTTGGGTTGCAATTTCTTTTCTTTTTTATTTGGCTAATATCCACTTATCATACAATGTGTGTTCATACCATGTGTGTTCTTTTCTGACTGGGTTACCTTACTCAGGATGATATTTTCTTTTCCTTTTTTTTCTTTTTCTTTTTTTCTTTTTTTTCAAATTATCTTTTTTTTTAATTAGATATTTTCTTGATTTACATTCAAATGCTATCCCAAAAGTTCCCTATACTCCCCCCCCCCACCCTGGTCTCCTACCCACCCACTCCCACTTCTTGGCCCTAGCGTTCCTCGTATTGGGGCATATAAAGTTTGCAAGACCAAGGGCCGATTAGGCCATCTTCTGCTACATATACAGCTAGGGGGGTTCTGGTTAGTTTATATTGTTGTTCCTCTTTTAGGGTTGCAGACCCATTCAACTCCTGTGGTACTTTTTCTAGCTTCTCCACTGGGGGCCCAGTGTTCTATCATATAGATGACTATGAGCTAGTTCCATCCATTGGCATCTGAATGAAGTTATTTTTTTATTGGATATTTTCTTTATTTACATTTCAAATATTAACCCCTTTCTTGGTTTCCCCTCTGAAAACCTCCTATCCCCAAATTTTCAAAAAATACCCAGTGGAAGTATCCTGAAAATTTAATACTCACTGGAGAATTACTTACTTAATTAAAATGGCTTTCAGTTCTATATTTTCATATTTATCTCTATTTGTCTACACCTTTGACTTTCTTCTGACTTCTTAGGTAAGCTGAATAAAACTAAAATTTAGCCAGAAAATATCTGATGGTTTGGGTAATAATGTTGCTGTAAAATGTGATTGTCTAATTGACACACTGAATTAAATCCCAGTGCCTTTGACTGTATTTGGAGGTATTTCATGCAAATAAGCAATTAAGTTAAAACAATGTTGAGAAATTGCACTACTCTGTTTTGATTTACGTCCTCCTAAGAAGAGGATTGTAGCAGGCCCAGAAAAGACTCCTGAAAGTAGAGGGAGATGCCTCATCTTGTTATTAGCCAGTCAGCTTCGCAAGGGTAAATCTATTCTGGACTTGTAACATGTACCATTGGGAGAAAATAAACAACCTTGTTGCAATCACCAAGTATGTAATATATTGCCTTGATAGCCTTGACAACTGTACATATATGTAACTGGCAACCCTAAACCAGCTCCATTTTAATGTTACTTTTTAAACTCCAATCAAACAAGTCATTTTAAAATCTCTTAATAAACAACTTTAAACTGGGAGCAGATTGGCAGATGGCATAGGAAAATAAATGGATTTCTCAATAAGTTAACTGGAATTTAAACCTTTCAGTAAGTTATTGTATAACTCTGAATGTCATTGACTTATTTTAACCACAAAAGTAATGCTGAAAGTGTTTTGGGTTGATCTTTATACTCAGTCAAGTGGGCTCTCAAGGAAATCAGTGTGAATGTATTATAACCCCTTTTTGTTGTGTTGCTTAAATATTATTCACTGCTGTCTCTGAAATTTTTTGTTGTTTCTGAAGAGTGAATTCATTTTCAAAGAATGATGACTTTCTAATATAAACTTTTCCCTCCAAAGGAAGTGTTGAAATGGTTTAGAGTCTTTTAGATCAGTGTCAATTCTACGGGCACATTGATACATGACACACACACACACACACACACACACACACACACACACACACACACACAAACGTCCATGTGTGATCATGTCCAAGTGTTTGCTGTCAACAGGTCTTCATAGTAGGTATCTCATACGCATGCTCAATATTAGTTATGTTAATATTTCAAGCAAAGAGTGTTACTAAAGATATATTGAAGTCAAATATTAGAAGCTGGACATTAGATTTTCTAAAACTACTTTTTGAGCTGTACTTAATGCATCCAGTGCAGTTATGCAATTCTCTTTTGGACTATATTGAATTTCTAGAACCCAAACCAGAAAACAATTCTGGACCAAGAAGACCTATCATTTTTCTTTGAACTCTTTTCCAATATAGAACACTTCATTCACAATCATATAAAGATGTCTTTGTATCATACTTATTGTAATAATAGACTGGATAGATTCTTGGTAAAACATGAATATTTTTAAATGCTCTATATGTTCTAGCTCTAAACTGCATGCTTTAAGCATATTGCTTTGAAATACTGAAAAAAATGCATACTGAATTTTGATGTGTTCTAAAACCGTCATGAAAATTAACATCTTCCCTCAGCCCAGGGCCAAACAGATTTTTTTTTTTTTTTGCAAGGCCAAATTAGAATCTGCCTACATGCTTCAGATAAAAAAGGTAGCAAGCCATCAACTTTTTAAAGTCAGAAAAGGCAAAAATTTTTACATGGCTCTCTTTTTATGGAGAGCCAAGTAGCTAGGGAGGGAAATAAAATTTTAGTTTAACCTTAACACTCCAGAGTATGTGAATATTAAGAAATACATTCCAGAATATAAGCAGGTATTTTAAATTCTATATGAAATAAAGTGCTTTTATGTAGAAATATAAGTTAGTGAGTGTAGAACCCGAAAAACGTTTAACAGGGATCTCTCTCTCTCTCTCTCTCTCTCTCTCTCTCTCTCACTATCTATCTTTATATCTTACTATCTAACCATCTATCATTTATCTTACTCTCTATATTTCTATCAATCATCTCTCTATCATTTTAATTTATCATCTATCTATCTATCTATCTATCTATCTATCTATCTATCTATCATTTCTCTATTATCAAAGTATCATCAATTTAATCTATTTATCTCTAACATCTATCTAACATTTATCTTCTATCACTCATCTATCTATCATCTATCTGTCTGTCTCTATTTTACCTGTCTAATATCTATTTACTTGCTCATCCATCTATCTTATTTCATTCTCTCTCTCTCTCTCTCTCTCTCTCTCTCTCTCTCTCACACACACACACACACACACACACACACACACACCACACACACATAACTCTTTCTCTCTCTCTCTCTCACTCTCTCTCTCTTTTCTACCTGCCTAAAAATAAATAATCTATGGCTATAGCCATAACTATATTTAAGGTTCACATTTTAGTAGTCTTAATGTTTTCAAAATATAGAAGATTAGAAGCCAGAACCATGGATGGCTGATTACATAATACTACTGAAAATTTATAGGTGAGATAAAAACATGAACCACAGTAGGAATTAATAAAACACAACAAAGAAGCAACCCTCATTGCACTGTGAAAAGTGAGACCCCAGAGAAGGAGTGCAATAAAGGCTCTGGCAATATGAGGTTGTGACCGTGGAATCTGTATCATACAGATATATGGATATACCTACATATCAGGGACAACTTTACACTTAAGAAATATTTATTATCCCCATTTGCACAACATGAATATTTTCAAATATTGAGGGCAGAATATTAAGAAGACATTGTCAGTGCTGTTTGGAAAATCCAAAGTACAATGAAGGAACAAGACAGATGAAAGACTCATGGCTCATGACTGTAGCCATTGCAGTCTGGAGGGATGCAGGAGGATTATCAAGATCAGCCTGGTCTACATCATAAAGAGTTGAAAACAAAACAAGGGTCAACTAGGTTACATAGTGTCTCAAAAGACAAAGCAAAACACAATAAAAAACAAAACAAAACAAAACAAAACAAATACAAATACAGGGCTGGTGAGATGGCTCAGTGGTTAAGAGTGCTGACTGCTCTTCCAAAAGTCCCGAGTTCAATTCCCAGCAACCACATGGTGGCTCACAACCATCTGTAATAAAATCTGATGCCCTCTTCTGGAATATCTGAAGACAGCTACAATGTACTTACATATAATAAATAAATAAATATTAAAAAAACACAAACACAGCAAAACAAACAAAAATCAAAACAAAGACAAAACAACTTACAAGTATAGAAAATAAATAAGAATCAACAAAGATGTCATTTTAAAGCAGTTTGCATTTTATTTCAATTATGCGATAGGTTAGTAAGTAATAGACATTGAAGTTTTTACTTTAAAATTAAGAAAATTGCAGCTAGGAGTTGATAAATTATTTACCAAAGATTATAAAACCAATATTGATGCCAACAGCCAAGGAAGTGGCAATAAAATAGCTTGTGCAAATATATATATATATATATATATAATCTCTTATTATATACAGTATTTCCCCACTTACATACATGCCTTAAACAAAACTTAAGCATTCTTCATTCTAGGTTTTTATTTGAGTTGTCACAACTCACCATACCGAAAAGAATTTGTCCCTTTTTTATTTCTGTCAATTTATTAAGAATACCTCAAATTCTATTACACAAGTTCTTCTCTAAAGACTCCGAGTAGACATAATCTCTTCTTGCTTGCTGAAGAACAGTTACCTGTGTATGTTTTTATGTGTGTGTATGTATGTCTGTCTGGTATTTACTTGTTTATTTACTTCATATGATTTTATAAACTATAATACTGTTTTTATTTTTAATTTAGGCCATTTATGGAGTATTCCCCGTTAGTGCACACATGGTAGAATTTATTGTTACTTGGAACATTGTTTATTTGTGCCATAGCGAGGAAGTGTGATTGCTTCTTGTAGTTCCATTAGTTAGAGTCTGATCAGAGTTATGCCAGGTAATCTACTCTGCTGTCTTGTTCTATTGCAACCCTTTTACATAGAACTCTTTGGTAGTGTTATACTCTATGGGTCTTCTTTTAAGTCACTTTTTTGTTTACTATAATTAGATCACTTCTCCATTTTATACCTTTTCAATATGATTGTTCTGTCTTACAATGAATCATTATAAAATATGAGGATCATCTAGTTAATTGGGATTGTTTCCTATACAGTGATTTTATGATTTTTTTTTTTTTATAAAACTGACCAAGTAGTGATCATTCTTTCTCAAGTTTTATCAGTTTACAATTCTAGTCTGGTATGGAAGTTATACCCAAAGCCAGAGATTCTTAAAACAGGGATATCTTCCTTTTCTGCACGTCCTGTACTGTGGATTGGCTCAAGGTAGTCAGGTGTCTCTACATTTTGTTTAAGTTTTAGAAGCTGTGTTTTGTGCTTCCTATATGTTCAGGTAATAATTAATTCATAATCAAATTTCTGACGGGGTTGAAGACTAGTTATAGTCTCATAATCAAGCTCAACCTGTTTAACATTGAGAGAAATGATACAGATGTGAAAGGATTGTTCTCAGAGGGTAATGCAAGCTAACAGAACACAATTCCGATATAGAATTATAATCTCTTTAGTTAAGAAAGATGGTAGAGTACTTTATATAATTGACAAATATTATGAACTGGATGTTAATTGTATATCGTACTTTGAAATTTACATAATTGTTATAGTTGTGCTCAGGTTTTGTCTGAGAAAAAATGAACCTTTTTAATTGTACAAGAAGGGGAAATGAAGTAGGTCTGGCCTAATGCTCATATTATAATGCTAATTTTGGTCCCCAAAACTGCTTACATGATTGTCTATATGTAAGATATTGCCTCCAATGATTCCAATTGGTAAACAAAGATGCCAGCAGCTAACAGCTAGGCAGAGCAAAAAGAGGCAGAACTGTTAGAATTCCTGGGGAAAGAGAGAGAGAGAGAGAGAGAGAGAGAGAGAGAGAGAGAGAGAGAGAGAGAGATTCACCATTACTCTGAGGTACAGGGATTGGGTTTAGGAGCTACAGAGGAAAAAACATACAAACTCGGGAGGCAGAGGCAGGCGGATTTCTGAGTTCAAGGCCAGCCTGGTCTACAAAGTGAGTTCCAGGACAGCCAGGGCTGTACAGAGAAACCCTGTCTCAAAAAAAAACCAAACAAAACAAAACAAAATGTAGGTAGAAGGGGAAAACAGCACCATGAGGGAACTACCCAGAAGATAACAGGGCAGCAAAGATAAAACATAGAATTACAAGGTGTGTTAATCCAAAAGGAGTACCAGATGGAAATATATGTTATCCATGAGGAAGATAGTAAGCATCCACTATTGAGCTAGCCAAGGCATATTGAAAATTAAATGGTGTGTGTGTGTGTGTGTGTGTGTGTGTGTGTGTGTGTGTGTGTGGTATGCGTCTTTCATTTGCAAATCCAGAGGACTCTTCCAGGTGGCTGGAAGTTTAACACATTTGCTATTACAATTGTCTACGTTAGCTGATTGGGGAGTGCACAAGCACCCCTGTCTCATTGTTAACTTTGAATTTCTTTCCAGATAAGCTCCCTCTTTAAGGTTAAACTTTCCAAGGCTGTAAAATATCTCCATTGTTCTTCATTGTAATACCTTATTTATTGTGCTGCTGAACTGAAATGACTACATAAAAATCATATTGGCTCCCTTCCCTGTTTTGTACTGTATTTTGTTTTCAAAACTGCTTCAAATCTTTGGAGAATAAGTCCTTGGGGAAAGCAGAGTTCAGAATTTGAAATCTAGCACTTAATAGTTACATTGAAATATGAAATTATAGTGTGTTGTTCTTGGTTGCAATTGCCTAAATGTAAGATTAATTATTCTATGGGAATAACCATATTATGTATAATAGAAATATGATAAAAACTTGTGTTTTGTTCATTTAGAAGCAATATACTTGGTGTGTCAACTATGAAGAAGTTTTATGAGAATACTTACAATCTTCTATACTAAGAACGATGTAGCACAAACTTTCACGATTATCTGAAAGATGAAGTATAAGAAGACTAAGAAACTTTTCATTACCCGTTAATGTTAATATTCTCATGGAATAAATTTGGAGGAAGGGGAAGTTTCTATAACTTTGATGATAGAAAATACAAAAATTCTTATGGATTGTCTTAACTCTCCCCTTCTTCATTGATGATTCATGCTTTATAGTTATTGAAAGGAGAAATATATCCTTTACATGAATCTTTCCCCTTCAAAATCTACTTTGTAAATACTTAAGGTATTCATTATAATATGAGAGTGATTATTAGCATGAAACAATTTAGTATTCTATTTTTTTCAAAATGTCTCTTTAAGACTTAACTAGAAGTTCTATATCTGGCATTACTCTGGTTAATTAAAAAAAAAAATGTAGGCAGGAGAAAAGAAGAGCACAGCACACAGTTATTCCTGTCCACTTCAACCCTTTTTGGTGCTAGGTAGCAATGTTGGTCTTTTTTAAATGATATCAGAAGATGCATTGAAGTCAGTCTTTAATGTTTAGCAGTATGGTATTAAGAGTACTTACCATAGGCCAGCTCATATGAAGAAAGCCTAACAGGGAGAGGGAAGAGACATATTTTGGAACTTATAAAATAGGAATGCACAGGAAGCAACCTAAATAAGAAGAGTTGACGAATCACTGATCAGAAACATACTGAAAATGGAATCAAGTTTATGGGATATTTCCATAAATTCTGTAACACTTTGGGAAATATCTTTAAAACCTTTGAACAGTTCATAATGTGAGATCTTTCATTTATACCGTACAAACTAACCTAGTATAATCCATCATAGGTGGACATGTGTTGTTTTCTGGCTTTTGTTTTTGTTTGTATAGTTAATGAATTATATTTACGTCCTTTGTGATGTAGACCATAAGGCTTCATATATGTGGTATGCAACTGTAGGGTGTAAATATTAACTATTCCAAATAGAGATCATCCTAGAAATGTTGGTTTTATTGCCTCAAAATAATGAATCTCAATTTTAGATGTGGTGAAAACAATCAGAAGAAACGAAACCAAGCAAAGCCCATCGAGAATGCTCTTCTGAACATTGGTGAATTTGGAAAACGATCATAAATACATCGAGAATGCTCTTCTGAACATTGGTGAATTTGGAAAACGATCATAAATACATCGAGAACGCTCTTCTGGACATTGGTGAATTTGGAAAACTATAATAAATACATCGAGAACGCTCTTCTGAACATTGGTGAATTTGGAAAACGATCATAAATACATCGAGAACGCTCTTCTGAACATTGGTGAATTTGGAAAACCATAATAAATATACTTTTGCTTCTGTCACATGTCTCAGTGTCATTCTTTATCATTTTTCTTTTTGAAAGCTAGAAGGTTTTTCATCTTCTTTTTCTTTATTTATGTGTCTCTCTGTGTGTGCATGCACATGCACATAGGTTCTAGCAGAAGCCAGAAGAGTTCAACTTTTAGGAACTGGAGCTATAGGTGATTCTGAGCTACTAAATATGGTTAGTAGGAAAGAAACATTGATCTGCTACAACAGTAGCATTTTTTTTTAACTATTGATCTGCTTTTCTGCCCTGGAATCAAGGGTATAATTTGTAGTTTTTTACAAAGCCTTTTGAACTCATTATTAAAGTAGGTTTTCGTAGGCAAACAACAGAGAAGAGGGAATTTTGGCTTTGAATTTTCTTCTTATTACTTTTGTTGATTCTTGGATATAATTATGGTACATATGTAGCATGTAATAGCATAAAAAAAAACCCTAAAAGGTAAAACACAAATCCCCTCTCCAAACAAATAGTGTGACTTTACACAAACTGTAAAAGAGAACAATAATTTATATTTAAACATTTTTCTCACAGATAAAATACTATGATATTGTGCTGATAAATTTTGTTAATCAACCCAATAGATTATAAAATGCTTATTAAAATGGATAAAAGAAACTTTTATAATGTGTTTCTGAAGCAATTACATTACAAGGCTAAGTGTGGATTGATGATTTAACCTCAAAGAGGATTAAAGTCTAGTAGCATGTTAAAACCTGGTGAGAGGTAAGAGATAAGGTTTTCTTTTCAGGAAGTAGTTCACTGTTGGCATATCCCTGGAGATACATTTCCTCTAAGTATATTCCTGTATTAACATGACATTGAGAAAAGTGTTGTAATTTTTCTGATGTTCTAAGCCCAAATACATAAGAAAAAGCAATCCCGGACTGACTTCTGAAATTGTGAACCCAAATTGTACATTTTAGAATGTTTTTTGTTTGTTTGTTTGTTTTTAGTTTTTTTGTCAGATATTTTATTTAGTAAAAAGTAGACAGATACACACATGTTGAACCGAGCTGTTAATGATTCAGGAATTTCCCTCACTGTTTGCTAAAACTTTGGTAGTTTAAAATGATCTGGATCTTTCTATCATGCTAATTAACAAGCCATGCAAATTAGAATTTTCTTCTTTCTTTCTAGTCAGTCGATATAACACAATATCCTTATACCGGTGAATGGACACAATACCTGGCAAAAGCAACTTGAAGAAGGAAGGGTTCATTTTTTTTCATAGTCTATCATATTTGGAAAAAACATGGTGGACAGAGATGGGAGAACTTGGTCAGTTTGCTTTCAGACTCAGGAAGCAAAGGAGAGCTGAATGTTAATGCTGTGGTTAGTCTTTTTATTTTGGTTAACCTAATCTAAAACTGATACATGCATATCCATACATTTTTTGCTAGGTTATTCTAGATCTTGTCAAATTAGTATTCACTTCTAAGCATCACAAGTCCAACCCTTGTAAATTTGACACGCCAACAAATCTCCTTTAGTTACAACCTCTTAAATATATGTGGTAGAGTCAGAATTATCTCATAACTCAAAATATGTTTAGCCTAACATCAATATTCCCCATAGTCCTTAGCAGTCCTCATACTCTTCAAAATTCTAATGAATTTTTTTTCTAAGACTCTGCAATCTCTTCAATATAAGCTCATATACCAGCAAAGTAAAAGCTATACAGGTAGAATATATTTTAAAACCCACTTTTTTTCAATAGTTAGGAAAGGCTAGACAAATGCAATTCTGACTCATCAGAGGAAACACCAAATGCTGCTGTTCCATATAGTATATTCCATTTGTAGTTAAAGATGTTATCATCTGGGTTCCACAGGGATTGTGTAGTACCACTTCTCTATCTCTACTGCCTGCATGATGCATAATTTCTCGCTCATGCTGGATCAGCTCCAAGCCTGATACTTTTTTTTTTTTTTTTTTTTGGCAGACATCCCATGGCCCTTGCATCACCAACATCTTGGAGTCTCTACTGATCTCAGTTCGACCTTTCCAAATTTATTTTGTGGCCTCTTGGATCCTCCTTGTCAGACTCTGATCTTATCACACATTTCTTAGCCAGACCAGTTTTTAAATATGTGGTGTAAGCCTGCATGTTCCCTGTATTCCATGAGTGACTATAAAACCATTACCACTTGACACAGAATACTTCTTCTGCCAAGTTCTGCTACCAATGTGAGATATAGCCACTTAGGACTTATAGTTACATTGGCATCTGTCTGCTAACCCGGGTGAAACACATTTTTAGGCAAAACCCATTTCTCCCAGGGATGACATCGGTGGACAAAGACTTGCTCTCAGAGCACCTTTCATTAGCCTAGTGAAAAGCATGACATTTCTCTATAATGGTTCTAACATTTTTTTTTTTTTTTTTTTTTTTTTTTTACAAATGTAACTGTTTTCTCTGTACTGTTCTTAGAAGTTTTTAGTTTGTGCACATTTCTTTCCATGCTAACTTCACACTATTTATTTATGCTTGCAGTACTGGCTCATCACTCACTATAGACCACACAATTTGATAATACAACCTTTCATAACATGAGAAAGATGGCCCCAGAAGCACAAGACAGCTGTTGACACTGTGTAATGTTGGTGGTCTGGTCTCTTCCCCTTTTTGTCTTCCTGTGATCCTGACATATGCACCGGTGCCATTCTCTTCTACTGCAGGTAGCCAATCTCATTGAACTCAATCTAGAAACTTTATCACACACATGGCCAGACATTTTTCTCCTAGATGACCTAGATACTGTCAATTTAACAATAAATATTATCCACCATAATTTGTCTTATACTAATAGCATAGTGATCTCAGTTTTCAAGAAAACCATAAATAGGTTAACCAGATATCTCTCAGTGCTCTTTGTAGCTTTGTGAGCGAACACATTTCATAAGTTAATAGTAACATTCCTTAGTTAAAATAAGATTAGAGAAGGCTGCTCATTGCAGGTCACTGTAATTCAATCTTCCTTTTGGTTCTTGATCTTTAGTTTCAATGTGAAAAGCATTACAGAAATTAATCTGGTATGATAATAAAAACTTTTTGGCAGGATAGTACACCTCATCCCTCTCTGTTCATGTGTGGGCTTTCATTTCTTATATTTCCTCTCTACCATGAAATATGTTTGAAAAATCATATAAACATTTGCAATGTGTTTTTAATAATAGTATCTGTAGTTTAGCCTTGCAGAGAGCACTCATATAATGAATGATCACCTTGGGTAGGCCTGCCACTTGATTGGAATGTGTGAAAAGCAGGATTGTAAGCAAACAGGAACAGTTTACCCCATCTGATTTATGCAAGAGATTAGCAGTAGCTGTTTGAATTTGCATTTTACTCATGAACTCAGAAATGTCTATTCACTCATCTATTCACTATGACTTGTTCCAATAAGGAATTTGAGGAGGCCTTATACAGACAGATAATTAGTGGTGGATAGGAAACTCCATTGCTAATATCCACTTAAAATGGGCATATACCATTTGGGTTTTTCTGGGTCTGAGTTTCATCACTAAGGATGAGGTTTTCTGGTTAAATCTACTTACCTGAAAAGTGTATGATACTATATATTTTTTCTCAGCTGAGTAATTTTCCATTTTGTCACTGTACCACATGTTTTTATTCATTGTTTTGGTGAGGAACATCTCAGTTGTTTCCGATTTCTGGCTGTAACAAATAGAGCTACTATGAACATAGTCGACCCATTGTGGTAAGATAGTGTCTATATGGCCAGAAGTGGTATAGATGGGTCTTGAGGTAGATTAATCCCCAAGTTTTTGAGAAGCTACCATACTGATTTCCAAAGTGGTTGTACAAGTTTGCTTTCCCACTAGCAAGGGAGGAGTGTTCTCCTTGCATAAGCTGTCACTTTTGTTTTGATTTTAGGAATTATGACAGGTATAAGATGGAATTTCAGGGTCATTTTGATTTGCATTTACCTGATGGCTAAGAGTGTTGAACATTTCTTTAAGTTTTTCTCAGCCATTTGAAATTCCTTTATGGAGTATTTCCTTTTTAGAGATTTACCTCATTTTTTGAATTGTATCATTTGGCTTGTTGATGTCTAGTTTTTTGTGTTCTTTATATATATTTGAAAATTTGCATTCTGTCAGATGTGGAGTTCTTGAAAATCTTTCCCAATTCTCTGAGCTGCTCTTTTGTCCTATTGACAGAGTCCTTTGCCTTACAGCTTTTCAGCTTCATGGAATCCCATTTATCAATTGTTGATATGTGTTTCCAGGAGTCATCCCCTACTGCAACAAGTTTTGTAAACTTAGGTCTCAGGAGTTCCTAAGTGTCTAACTTCACTGAATTTAGGCACAACTCTAAAGCCATAATAAAAAATTGAAGAAATTTTTCTACAATATTGCTTTGTTCCTAACAATTAAGAACATCAAACTTTGCTATTATTTCTGGTGCAATAAATATTTACTGAAACACTTTAGTTTTGTTTCCTTAGAGTAACCCTGGTTGATTATCTGGAATCATTAAGAGGATTAAGTTTTCATTCTATGTTGGAGATGTGTGCTTTGCTGGGCATGAAGTCACAGTAGCTTCCAAGAAACCAGGATCCACTCTCATGTTGATCCTTCACTCCAGGCTTGAGAGAAGTGATGGGGTATTCTCCATCCTGTAGTTGTCACACTGTCTTATCAAAACCCACAAGACTACTGGAGCAAGACTTACAGGCACAGGTGCATTTTTATAGAGGAAACATAACACATCACAATGAAATTACTCTTTACTGCAGTACAGGCTTGTTTTATGGATAATTTGACTATTTCTTACACATATCATAACAGAAGCTACATAATCATTTACAATTTCAAAACAATTCTTTTAAGATTGGTGTCTATTCCACTTTGAAATCTGTTGGTAAGAAATCCCCAGAAAAGCATATGAAGTATGGTACTCTAGCTGTCAGTTCACTGGTGATTACACCTCACTCCTACAGGAGGAAGAGCACTCTGTATTGCCTGTGGATTTAATTTCCTCAGCTTTTATTCTATGAGGTCTTTGCTTGGAGATGCCCTGAGTGTCACCAAAGCCAAAGACTGAGGCCCACATCAAAGCTGAGAAAATATGACGCCTACATGGAGAGCAGTGTGGCACTGCTTACCTGAGTGGGACTGTGTGGAAGTTTAAAATGTACCAGGCCCCATGCCAGCATATTTACTAGAGTAACTGTGAAGGTATACACACACACACACACACACACACACACACACACACACACACACACACATACACACACACACACACGCACACACACACACACACAATTGTAACTGAAAGTGGACTCAAGCACTTACAGGCAGAAATATTAATTAGAACTAATTGACAGTGTTATAGCTCTCACTAGGGTAGCTCTTTACATAGGAAAATGATAGTTATGTAAATAGTGATTCATTGTACTCACTTAAGCCTTTAGTTTTCTTCTTGGTGTGAAGTGGGCTCAGCATTTTGGACCATGAATACAACTTCAATTTTATGGTAGATTTCTAAGTTTCTCAATGCAGTTATACTTCTTTTCTGTACATGGAAGGATATTTGTGCATGTTATAACCCGTCTGTTGGATAAAGACATGCAGTGCAATCAACTTCAATATATTTCTAAAATCATTCGCAATTCATCAACATATTAAAATTTTTCTTGGGATAAGTATAAACAATTATCCGATATAATTTTGCAAAATGCATAGTCTAGAAGGTATTAAAAGTAAGTCTTCAAGTCTATACACCTATCATTTGTCATATCATGACCATTCTTTTTAAGAATAATAGAGATAGAACCCCAGGAGCTGAAGGGGGTCTGCAACCTTAAAAGAGAAACAATATGAACTAACCAGAACCCCCAGAGCTCATGACTCTAGCTGCATATGTAGCAGAAGATGGCTTAGTCGGCCATCATTGGGAAAAGAGACCCCTTGAAGAGGCCCCTTGGTATTGCAAACTTTATATGCCCCAATACAGGGGAACGCCAGGGCCAAGAAGTGGGAGTGGGTGGATAGGGGAGCTGGGCGGGGCGGGGGGAGGATATAGGGAACTTTCAGGATAGCATTTGAAATGTAAATCAAAAAAATATCTAATAAAAAAGAATAATAAGAGTAACTATGCTAAAATAATCACTTGTTTGCAAATATATTTTTTGTACATTGAAAGTATAATTGGAGCACTCTCCTAAATTGATGCTTTAATAAAAATGAAACTAAGGAAACACATGTGAGTACTCATTTTAACATGAGAAATGGGGGGATTTTGCACATTGTTAGTCAAAACTAGATTTTCCATTTGAGATCTGTGTAGGTAAGGATATAGGATCAGGGGGGTGTTAAGATAGAGAACCAACCTTTACCAATCACTTTATAGAACAAGGAAACCATTGGGCTTTTACAATTTTATTGCTTATTATTTCAGATAAAGTATAGCTATGAAACTTGGCCTGGCCTTCACGTC
The DNA here is from genome assembly GCA_902729485.2 of Mus minutoides. Lineage (NCBI taxonomy): Eukaryota > Metazoa > Chordata > Mammalia > Rodentia > Muridae > Mus > Mus minutoides. The sequence goes on from LR749981.1 coordinate 336,466, forward strand.
ATGGCCCTCCTGTCTGGCTACTCAATGCTGGGATTTCAGTCCCAGTCAGCCCTCTTGGTTTACATTCAGTTTTCACATATAGAACAAGGGAAAAAAAAGTGCATGTATTTTCAGGGTTCCTTTTTTCCCCTAGTCCATCTTAAACTGTTTACTTTCAACTATTTCCAAAGAAAGGTCACCAGAGTGCAGGTTAGAGAATTCCCATAGAGAAACATATAAATGACAGCTCTGAGATGGGATTGAGTCACATGTGGCCTCTGACCTTTATGGACTTTACTACAAACTTGAGACAGGGGTGCGTTATATAGTATCTACTAGAGTAGAATAAAGAGAATCTAATCATGGAATGATTTACTTAATTGCATAGGAATTATGAAGGTCGCCTTGAATTTATTTATTACTGCTATTTTTTTAACATGGAAAATGATAAATCTTACTGTGTTGAGATCCACCTATGCACAAAACCATACTCAAAATCATTAACATTACAACATAACAGTTTTTTATTTATTTATTTATTGTTGCAACTTAGGGCACTGGAATTATTTCCACCTTCAAAATAATTTCAAATAATCTGCTATAACAAATGATCACAAATTGTGTATCTTATAAAATAGAAGTTATTCCATCACTGCTCCAGAAAGTAGAAATAAAAACCACACCATTAGATCACTCACATTTAGAGATGGTTTCTCCCAGCTTCTCTCAATTTCTGCCAGTGTGGTGTCATAGTTACTGGCGTTCCTGGGCATGCAAGAAGCATTAACTTGCCCACTGATTCCATTGCCACATAGTTATTCCCTATGGACATGTGTCTCTGTGTCAAATCTCTTCTACTAAGGACAGACTTCTAGATCTAGGACCCAGTCTTCTAGGTATTTTTCATAATTGTGGCTTGTATTGGACAAGACAATATGAAAACTGCATCAAGTAATAATTTTATTTAATAAACTATATTTTTTAAAATGTATAGAAATGATAGCAAAATCGAATGCATAACAAGAATAGTTAACTCTGAGGAGTTCAAAGTATAGTTGAATGTATAAACGAAAAGCCAAAAAGAACAGAAGGTAATGCCTATGTTTTTCAATTCTAAATTAAGTTCATTATGGTGTTTATCTTCTTTTTAAAACCAAGTTATTTTCTCCTAACTCTTCTGGTAGAATCTACTCTTCAGATATCTTTGTGTATATTTTTTCTCCTGACACATTGATATAATTTATTTATATCTTTGATATGAAAGTAAAGCTATTTGGTTTCAAGGGTAGCTTATTAGATTTGGCCATAATCAGGGGCTTCAATAAATTTATTTGCATTCATTTGAAAGGAAGTTTTATGATTCTTAAGTTGGCAAGCTAACAATATTCTCCTCTTAATACTTTTTCTTCCAAAGTCTTTAATTCTCAAACTACTTTATAACAATATCTCAGTCAAGAATGTTGAAAGTGGTAAATGTTATTGACACTTACGTTTGAAAATAATCTATCAATTCAAAAGAATAACATAGACTTCATCAATAACAATAAGTGCTAATAATAAAGACTATGTTCAATGAAATATTATGAAGTGAATTGCTATGGTTTTATTTAAACACTTCTAGGAATTAATTTTTTAGATGATGAAGAGGAGTGAGACAGATAATGTAAGACCATAGGTAAGTAGAGATCAAGGTCTCAAAACAAGACAAAACAAACAAAAATTGCATTATATGTAGCAGATGTGCAGTTTGGTCTTCATGCCTGAGCCCCAACAACTGTAGCAGATGCAGGCAGTCTCTGACTCTGTTGCCTGTCTGTGGATTCTGTTTCCCTAACTGGGCTGCCTTGTTTGGCCTCCATGGGAGAAGATGTGCCTCTTTACTTGATGTGCTAGAATGCGGTGATACAAAGGGGAGGACTCTATTCTCAGAGGAGAAGGGGAGAAGGCCCAGTGTGGGGGAGTGATTGATGTTTTGCTTGTCTAATTTGAGATGTCAGTATTTTACCAGTGGATGACACAATATGGTTGAAGGTCACCAAAAATATTCAAAGTAAGAACATTTATCTATTGATTATTTTTTCTCTTGTTTTCTAAAAATTACTCTGTGAATAGCAAACAAGCAAACAAGCAAGCAAAAAATAAATGCTGAAAAATCCAAATTCATAAAACACCTTAATGCTGTAGTTGAATATTCAATAACACACACATACGGGTAGAGGGAGAGAGGAAACTGTTTCCCAAATCACCACATAGCAGAGAAATGAAAAGGGGAAGGACCAAGAGTAGAGGGTGTACAGTGTGGGTGCCTCCCTGAGTAACCAGCTTCTGAAACTGAACTCACTTAGACCAGATGTCCATCTGAGACAGAATCAAGAAAAAAATTAACACAATGTATTGTTTTTCAAGGTCTTAAATAGTTTTTCTGAAATGATGTCATTTCTGTAAGCTAGCTAACAGTACTCATGATGTACTAAACTTAGGAGAGCATGGAGTTCTATCAATTTTTTTTGGCATATAAAAGGATGTCTGAGGGTATAGGGAACTTTTTGGATAACACTTGAAATGTAAATGAAGAAAATATCTAATAAAAGTTGGAAAAAAAAGAAAAAAAAAAAGGATGTCTGACACTAATAGTCACAGAATGGTATTTGTTAAATGCATTATTTTATAGTTTAGTAGTTTAATTAGTGAATGGTTGCTACTGATAAGTATTTTCTTGAAAATAGCCAGATGTGAGGTAGAAATGTGGATTCTTTATTCACTGAGGCTACTGCTTGGTTGGCTTAATTGTTCACAAGGTTTCAAAACCATTTTCCCCCGTGAATCATGGGGTAGCTGGAGTCTCTGGGATTGTTTTCTTTATAGCAATCACAATCAGTTAATATTGATGCTTCGGATGGTCTTAGAGGAGATGTGCTTGCAACTTCATGAGTGACATAAGACACACTGGGAATATCTTTCAAAGACCATGTTCACCTCGTATCAGGTTCATAATTAAGGACAAGAGGGAAGATGATTGGGTTTGGTTCCTGTGCCTTTGAAAAACTTTATAATCACACAGTTCCCTCCCATAACAATCTATGAAATTGTGTCTGTGGCATCATTTTGCTATTCCCTATTTCCTTTAAATGTGGTACTGACTTGTTTACCAAAAACTGGATGAAGAGAGAGAAAACCAAATTTACTTTCGGCCTAATACTGAAAGACCCAAGTTCATTCCAACATTAAATGATGAAAACACACACATACACACACACACACACACACACTGTCCTGATTTAAAAACAGAGAAGATGATCATTCAGAATGCAGTATATTTCAAAACTTTCCAACAAAAGGAGTTAATGACTGAAAGTGTATCTTTAGAACACAAGATTTTTCCAGATAGCATGCTGGACTTTGAGCCCCGTATCATTTCTTTGGCATCCTTTTTATAGCCTCTCCTAACAAAAATGTCCAAATATGCACAGTAGAAAGCCCCTCTAATTCTTACACAATGGCTTTCTACAATTTTTCATGATAGGATTCTGAGTGGCACCCCGAAGCCAGACCATGCAAGAATTCAGAGACAAATAATCAGCCACGAAATTAAAGCCAGAGACTGAAAAGCCCCCTTTCCCCTGTTCCTGCTCTTGCTCAGGACCACATGGTGATGCTCCTTTGTGCAGAGAATGGGCTTCAGAGAGGAGCAAGAACCAGAACTAGGACTTTTTGAGGAAACAACATCTAGGCAGAGACATAGCTACCCATAAAAGCTGCTTAAATATTAGACTGCAGTCTGGTTCTTTGATTGAGAAAACAGTAGTCACTTTTAGTTAAAGCTCTACTACTGAGAAGAAAGAATATTATTTTCAAATTTGTATTGGTTACAGAAAAATAGTCTTTTTTCATATTAGAATGTAACATATCCTAGACCTTTTTCTTAAACATATTTTAACTTTGTTCACATCATTGGTAAATTGGGCAATCCAAGGGGCTGTTTTCATTAACATTGTGTTTATCTGGTGTGTACGAAAAAGCCTTCTGATCATGGAGCAATTAGTAGGATTTATGCTGTTTAAAATTCTTGACCCACTGATAGATTCAGGAATCTACAATGAGTGTAGACACAGCTTCTCCTTACACAATAATCCCTGGGCGGGGAAACAGGAAAGATCTGGTTTGACTAAGAGAATAAATGAGCTGAAAAATTACATTTACTGTAAGTACTTATGCCCAGGGTGCCCAGTCCTTCCTCTGGCACACAGCAAGTTCTATCCTCCCTTTGATGGAGAAAATGAGAGATTAGGCCGAACAGCTGATTTTTATCCCAGTCACTCCACAAACTGTCAGTGTTTGTTTGAGATTTCTTCCTAGTAAGCTGTTTATCACCCTGACTTTCTTTGTTCTTCCTGGCTTTGATCTCAGTCGACCAGATTCTTGTCCTAAGTAACTCTAGGGGAATTTCTGGACAAGAGCGATGCTCTCTGGCTTGACATGTGAAGGGGCTGCTTTCTCCATCATTTGTCTTTGCTTCTCTGTGTGTCTTTCCTTTCTTTTTTACCCCCCAGTTTAGTTCATGTTCACAGTGTAGAGTATCAGTAAAACAGGGAGAAATGGGGTTTCTACTGAATTTCTCATTTGGATTGATTTTTCAAAGAGCTGCAGAATAGCAATAAATGCTTGCTCTAGTTTTGCCACATGGGATCCTATCCAAAGATAAGTGTTTATTTCCTTGGTGAAAAATAATATCCAAGCTGATTTCTGTGCTTTGGTTGCATGTATAGGATCCTATTAGCTGATCTTATGAGATCAATCCTTCCTAGTTATTTACATTTGCTTATTGCAAAATGTTTGAAAACTCACAGCGAATTTGGGCTCATGTGTTATTTTTATATTGTCCATAGATTTTTGTTGATATTAGCATTGAGTAAATCTGGTTTCAGAATCTAAGTCATTAATGTTGTCATCAATATCATTCCTTTTTGCAGATTTTCTCTGTTGACAGATGTATGGTTTATATGCATACTTTAGTTTCTGTGAATCTCAATTTGTTGTAAAACAACTTAGAATCAATATTCCTAAGGGATCTACAAAACATGATTTATAAACCTATTTTAGTATATATGATACATATATATTTATATACAGAGGGATATTTACAATCATAATAAATTTGGCATATGTCAGATTGCTAACTAAAATTAGACTAGCTGGAATTATGATAGCTCACTACAAGATTAGAATAATTGAAAGTGATTTTACATATGGTTGTAAATAAAAGGCATATGAATAGATATTAATATAAAATAATCAGCATTCAAAAATCACCCCAAACTAGAGTATAGCAGAAAAAAAAGCATAAAGTGGGCAGTAACAAAGGTTACAGAACGTAGTCTAGGTTATAATTAAAGTCATTGGCTATCAGAGGATTCAAATATTGTCATCAGTACATTAGAATACTACTTCTTGGCTGCAGACGAGTTAAATATATATTCAGTCTGACTTTAAATTGGTCCATAGGGCTACTATTATCACCAACAGAATAAGTATATGATGATACAGACAGATGTGTCTTTATGAAGGTAGGAATTAACACATACACAATAATATTCTTCATTGTTTTGTTATATAATACAGTATAAACAATATCTATGTACAGAACTACTATTCCATATAAATCTATAACCATGTGAATCTCCACAGTATCATGTGCATTAAGCTTCACTGTTTGGTTATTACTAGTTTAATATAAAATAATTCTTTTTTGCTGTTTGTTTGATTGATTGATTGTTTGTTTGTTTGTTTGAAACAGGGTTTCTCTGTATACCCCTGGCTGTCCTGGAACTCACTTTGTAGACCAGGCTGGTCTCTAACTCAGAAATCTGCCTGCCTCTGCCTTCTGAGTGCTGGGATTAAAGGTGTGCACCATCACGCCCAGCTAAAAGAATTCTTCTTATGGTCTCCATAGAAATCCTTGATTTTATTCACATCTTAGTTGGAGGAATTTTTCCATGAGGAACGCAATGAAAGGCAAATCTGAAAACATATCTCTCTGGATGCTGGGCTACTGTTATACAAGGTCTCATTTCTCACTTGTTGTGTGAAGATACTACTGTCAACCTTTGTCATGTAAGACAGTACCAACACATCTGGATCTTTATTTAATATATGCTCTTAGAAAAACTTCACTATATTTTCACCATAATTTTTTATTGGATATTTTATTTAATATACATTTCAAATGTTACTCCCCTCCAGGTTTTCCCTTCACAAACCCCATATCCCCTCCCCCCCACCCCCCTGCTTCTATGAGGGTGATCTCCCACCCACTCTTGTCTCACCATTCTAGCATTCCCCTATACTGGGGCATTGAGCTTCTGTGGGACCAAGGGCCTCCCCTTCCACTGATGACAAAGCAATCCTCTGCTACATGTGAATGTGTACTCTTTTTTAAAAAATTTTATCCAATTTTTATTACATATTTTCTTTATTTACATTTCAAATGCTATCCCAAAAGTCCCCTATACCCTCCCCCATTCCCCGTGCTGCTCCCCTACCTACCCACTCCCACATCTTCGCCCTGGCGTTCCCCTGTACTGAATATAGCCTTTTGTAGAAGGCATATAAAGTTTGCAAGACCAAGGAGTCTCTCTTCCCAATGGTGACCAACTAGGCCATCTTCTCCTACATATACAGCTAGAGACATGAGCTCTGGGGGTACTGGTTAGTTCACCTATAGGGTTGGAGAGCCCTTCACCTCCTTGGGTACTTTCTTTAGCTTCTCCATTGGGAACCCTGTGTTCCATCTAATAGCTGATTGTGAGCATCCACTTCTGTATTTGCCAGTCACCAGCATAGCCTCACAAGAGACAGCTATATCAGAGTCCTTTCAGCAATATCTTGCTGGCATATGCAATAGTGTCTGCGTTTGGTGACTGATTATGGTATGGATCCCCAGGTGCAGCAGTCACTGGCTGGTCCCTCCTTATTCTCAGCTCCATACTTGATCTGTGTAACTCCTTCAATGTGTGCTTTTTCTCTAATTCTAAGAGGGGTGAAGTGTCCACACTTTGGTCTTCATTCTTCTTGAGTTTCATGTGTTTTGCAAATTGTATCTTGGGTAATCTAAATTTCTGGGCTAATATCCACTTATCAGTGAGTACATGTTATGTGAGTTCTTTTGTGATTGGTTTACCTCACTCAAGATGATACCCTCCAGATCCATCCATTTGCCTAGGAATTTCATAAATTCATTGTTTTTAATAGCTGTGTATTACTCTATTGTGTACCACATTTTCTGTATCCATTCTTCTGTTGAGGGACATCTGGGTTCTTTCTAGCTTCTGGTTATTATAAATAAGGCTGCTATGAACATAGTGGAGCATATGTCCTCATTACCAGTTCAACATCTTCTGAATATATGCCTAGGAGAGGTGTCGCATGATATCTGTCTAGAAATTTGTCCATTTCATCCAGATTTTCCAACTTTTTTGAATATAGCCTTTTGTAGAAGGATCTTATGGTGTTTTGGATTTCCTCGGGTTCTGTTGTTATATCTCCCTTTTCATTTCTGATTTTGTTAATTGGGATACTGTCCCTCTGCCCTCTAGTGAGTTTGGCTAAAGGTTTATCTATCTTGTTGACTTTCTCAAAAAAACAGCTCCTGGTTTGATTGATTCTTTGAATTGTTCTTTTTGTTTCCACATGGTTCATTTCACCCCTGAGTTTATTTCGTTCCATCTACTCCTCTTGTGTAAATTTGATTTCATTTGTTCTAGAGCTTTTAGGTGTGTGGTCAAGCTGGTAGTGTATGCTCTCTACAGTTTATTTTTGGAGCAAGTCAGAGCTATGAGTTTACCTCTTAGGAATGACTTCATTGTGTCCCATAAATTAGGGTATGTTGTGGCTTCGTTTTCATTAAACTCTAGAAAGTCTTTAATTTCTTTCTTTATTTCTTCCTTGACCAAGGTATCATTGAGTAGAGTGTTGTTCAGTTTCCACGTGAATGTCGGCTTTCTATTATTTCTGCTGTTATTGAAGATCAGCCTTAGTCTGTGGTGATCTGATAGGCTGCATGGGACAATTTCATTGTTTTTGTATCTGTTGAGGCCTGTTTTGTGGCCAATTATATGGTCAGCTTAGGAGAAGCTGCCATGAGGTGCTGAGAAGAAGGCTTTTGTTTTAGGATATAATGTTCTGTACATATCTGTTAAATCCATTTGTTTCATAGCTTCTGTTAGTTTCACTGTGTCTCTGTTTAGTTTCTGTTTCCAGGATCTGTCCATTAATGAGAGTGGTGTGATGAAGTCTCCCACCATTATGTGTGAGATGCAATGTGTGTTTTGAGCTTTACTAAAGTTTCTTTAATGGATGTGGTTGCCCTTGCATTTGGAACATAGATATTCAGAATTGAGAGTTCCTCTTGGAAGATTTTACCTTTGATGAGTATGAAGTGCCCCTCTTTGTCTTTTTTGATAATTTTGGGTTGAAAGTCTATTTTATTCAATATTAGAATGGCTAATCCAGCTTGTTTCTTCAGACAGTTTGCTTGGAAAATTGTTTTCCAGCCTTTCACTCTGAGGTAGTGTCTGTCTTTTTTCCTGAGGTATGTTTCCTTAATATCTCAATATCAATGGACTCAATTCCCCAATAAAAAGACTGGCTACACAAAGAGGACCCAACATTTTCCTGCTTACAGGAAATCCAAAGTTATCAAAATTGTTTGATATTAAGAGAAATTAAGAAAAAGTAATTGTTGCTTCCTGTCATTTTTGTTGTTAGAGTTGGGATTCTGTTCTTGTGGCTGTCTTCTTTTAGGTTTGTTGAAGGATTACTTTCTTGCTTTTTCTAGGGCGTAGTTTCCATCCTTGTATAGGTGCTTTTCTGTTATTATCCTTTGAAGAGCTTGATTCATGGAAAGATATTGTGTGAATTTGATTTTTTCATGGAATACTTTGGTTTCTCTATCTATGGTAATTGAGTGTTTTGCTGGGTATAGTAACCTGGGCTGGCATTTGTGTTGTCTTAGTGTCTGTATAACATCTATCTGTCTAGGATCTTCTGGCTTTCATAGTCTCTGGTGAGAAGTCTGGAGTAATTCTAATAGGCCTGCTTTTATATTTTACTTGACCTTTTTCTAATACCAGTTTTAATATTCTGTCTTTATTTAGTGCATTTGTTTTTCTGATTATTATGTGTTAGGAGGAATTTCTTTTCTGGTCCAGTCTATTTGGAGTTCTGTAGGCTTCTTGTATGTTTATGGGCATCTCTTTCTTTATGTGTGGAAATTTTTCTTCTATAATTTTGTTGAAGATATTCGCTGGCCCTTTAATTTGAGAATGTTCATTCTTATCTATTAATATTATCTGTAGGTTTGGTCTTCTCAGTGTGTCCTGGATTTCCTGGATATTTTGAGTTAGGATCTTTTTGCATTTTGTGTTTTCTTTGATTGTAATGTCCATGATCCCTATGGAATCTTCTGCACCTGAGATTCTCTCTTCCATTTCTTGTATTCTGTTGTTGATTCTCGTATCTATGGTTCCTTATTTCTTTTCTATGGTTTCTATTTCCAGGGTTATCTCCTTTTGGGTTTTGTTTATTGATTCTAGTTTCATTTTTAGATCCTGGATGGTTTTGTTCAATTCCATCTCCAATTTGGTATTATTTTCCTGTATCTCTCTAAGGGATTTTTTGTGTTTCCTCTTTAAATGCTTCTAGTTGTTTACCTGTGCTTTCCTGTAATTCCTTCTGAAAGTCCTCCATCATTATCATGAGAAGTGATTTTAGATCCATGTCTTGCTTTTATGGTGTGATGGCGTATCCAGGACTTGCCATCATGGGAGAATTTGGTTCTGATGATGCCAAGCAACCCTGATTCCTGTTGCTTCTGTTCTTATGCTTGCCCCCTGTCATCTGATTATTTCAGGTGCTTGCTGTCCTCAATATATCTGATTGAAGACTGTCCTTATAATCCCAGTTGATTCTGGTCTCCTCCGAGTCCAGCTTTCACTGTGATCCTTTGATTGTGGGCTCCTGTCAACCTAATATTCTAGGTGTGTCTGAGTTCTTTGCTGTCAAGTTCCACTGAGACCCTGGAATACTGGTGTGCCCCACATCCTGTTATCTTTGGTACTTTTGTCCTAATATCCTGGGTGTGTTATAGTGCCTGGGAGTGGTGTTTCCTTTGAGGAGTTTGGAGTTGTCTGGTCAGTGGTCCCAAGAATATGTGGAGAGTCCTCTAGGGACCGTGGGGTTGTGTGCAGAGCCTGTGCCCACCAATTACTTTGCCTTAATATATCTTAATATCAATAGACTCAATTCCCCAATAAAAAGACATAGACGAACAGACTGGCTACACAAACAGGATGTACTCTTTGGTTGATGTTTTAGTCCCTGGGAGCGCTGTGGGGTCTGATTGATATTGCTGTTCTTCCTATGGGGTTGCGAACCCCCACCCAAATTTTCAAATCTTATTTTACTGGCCGGTCAACTCAAACATTGATGAACTTGTCTGATATGTTGTCTCTATGCCTCAGAATACAAGTTGACACAATGTAACATATTAGTGTTAAAATATAAAGCTTCACATATACAACAAAAGATGAACAAGTAGAATCAAGACTCAAGAGAAGAGGTATGGGTTACATAAGAGAAACTTATTTCTTATTTTCACTTAGGAGTATGTATTATAAACATTTTTGTCAGTTGTATGTATTTGATCCAAGTTTTGAATAAGAATCAAATTCTTTTCCAAAAATTAAAAAAAAAGATACTCCATGAATTCATACTTCATTAATTTTATATCTTTAAGGTAGCATTCTACTAATTCTGATTTGATTTATTTAATGTGTTACACATTAAATCCTCTTGTCCAAAGAAACTGCATGCCTTAGTTCTGAGACAGATTATGGGAGCTGGGTCTTTAGTAATCTCATAATCCCACAAGATTTATGAATTCATGTATATATAGACCTAAACCAAACTTTAAAAAGATAGTTTTCTACTGATCTGTTTAATTTGAACATAAAGTGTATTTCAATTATGGTCATACAAACAATAAATTAACTCACTACAGCACCAAATTAAGATCATGAATAAGCCTCAATATGCTCTTAAATTCTATACTTATATCACTCAGAACCTTTAGGTATTTAACAAAGACAGGTTTCTAAAGATTACCCCTTGGTTTCTGCCCCATGCAGTTTTACAGTACTGAGAGCAGCTTATGTATGGTGTCCACACATGTGTGTAGAGGTTTTTAAGCACACATTACAGAAATCCAGAGCATCATTTGAGAACTTATAAACATCAGTCTAATATAATTTGTACCATAAATGATCATATTATCTCTCTACATACACTTCTTATTTCCTTTTTATTACATGGGTATTGTTTTCCCAGTTATCCATATGGTCCAAGAAAATTTCTACAAAGTCAGGTTTGTTTGTGTTTATCCTCCCTCTCCTGAGTCTACATTCCTGATGTCTTTATATATTCAGCTGTTTAATGAAAAGATTCACTTGTATGGAAGGATATTATTTTTAGAGTTCCTGAGATTTGAAAGGTTGTATTGCAAATGGTTAGTTTTGTATAACTTTTGTTTAGGATTATCTAAATAAATTTAGAGAATATTCAGTTAATATTTTAAACCCAAATACACAAACTATATGAAAACACAACTATGCTATCATATGCAAAATATGGCCACTTTATAAGCAAAACATGCATCCAACTAACTTTTATTTATTTGATTAATAGCTGAGTTATTAAAGATATCATTCTAGAATGAACATGGCATAATGTTAAAGTCATAATCCACATGGAGAATATTCTCTAAATCTTATTATATACCCTTATGTATTATATACTCTTTGAGGCATATTATCTATCTTTTCTCATCTAATTGTCTTAACAATTAGTGTTCTCCAATTTGCATATTTGCAAACTACTACCTAGAGAAGTAAACTGGCTTTCTTTGCTGAAATAAAAATCAATGTCTTCTTAATTCCCAAATCCATGCTTGCAAATTTCACCAACAGACATGCATTTATGGACAACACAGCTTTTCAAAAAATATACCTATTTCCAACAAAGAGATTTTTGAAAGATTTCACAAGAAAATGAGACTTAATATTATCTTTACAAATTATAGAATCTTGGAGGTCTACAAATCTCTTTGTCACCCTATAACCACATCTCATCTTTTAATAACTATATCAATAATAAAGCCATAATTTTAATCTATTATCTTACTTCTAAATTATACCTTCATATGTTTTTTCTGCAATAGCATTAATTCATTAATATCTAGAAATCATGGAACGATGTAGGTGTCTCAAACTTGACTTCCTATAGAAATGACCAGCAGAAACAACTAGAGGTAGCCAGGGCGAACTATAGCAAACTTACACAGAATTTTCAGTATTATGAGTGTGGTTGCTATGTACTGTAACTAACTGGTGCCTGACACACTAAAGGAAGAGAATCAGAAAAGCATAGGTCCTATTAAAAGTGGTAGGAGAAGGAGCTTGAGAAATTCATGAAGGAAAGAAATCACAGAGGACAAGTGGAAAGTGTGGAGAAGCAGGACAGTAACAGAGCATGCATAGCCAAGCCACCGAGATAAGCAAACAAGCCAGTGGGCTCTTCCTGGGAAGAGGCAGTTTTTCAGTGATAAACAATTTTTTCCTTATTTCTTTTTGTTCTTTTCTACCTTTTCGGTTCTACTGCTCTACTTTTAGAATAATTTTGTCTTTGAAATGCTCTAGAAGAACCGTGCATTTCATTACTATTCTGTGCTTTACACTTACATAATGTTATTCATTATTTTTTTTTCCTTGGAAATATTTATTTCCTAACCTCTTATTCCTTTCTCCTCTCTTGCATAATGTACTCTTTCTTTCTTCTTTCTTTCTTTTATTTAACTTTGCCTTTTCTCAATTGTCTATCTAACCAACATCTTTCTTTATATCATTTAGTGTTTCTACATTCAGCCTAAATAATTTGAAATCTCATAACACTCCCTCTTTTAGCCTTTCACATAATAGCAAACTTTCTGAGGAAGAAAGCAGAAATAATTGTCAATAAAAAATGCTAAGCAAATACTTAGAAATAAATTTAATCAGAGAGATAAAAGACCTCTACAATGAAACTTTTAAAAAGTGAAGAAACTGACACAAGTTGGAAAGAATTCCAATGCTCTTTTTTATTGACATAATTAGTTGTTGTTTTTTTTTTTTTTACTTTTTATTGATTCTTGGTGAATTTCACACCATAAACCCTAATCCTACTCATCTCCCCATCCCTTTATATGTGCTCTCTACCTTTGCAACTCCTCCTAAAAGAATAGAAAAATAAAAATAACTAAAAATACATATTTTTCAAAAAATTAAAAAATAAAATTAAACAACACAAACAAGGCAACCATCACACCCTGGAAGCTACAGTAGGTCATAATATGCCACACAGTGTGCCATTTTGGCAAAACAGCTGGCAAAGAGAGGTGCTAAAGACTTCCTCAACAAGGCCAAGAGGGATCCTAAAACCTTCTTATAATCCTTGTGTGAATGTTGAAAATATAATGTCCATCCTTACTCCTCAGCCCAAGATGTTACTGCTTGAAGACCCTATAGAGGTTACTTGTCCTGAAAGAGCTAAGTTGTCTCCTTATTAACTATATACACAACCCACCTTTTTGTTCAAGTGCATATAAGGAACAAGCTGAAATCCTGGTAGATATCATAGCTCAAACCATCTCATTGCAGATTTTCTGTACATGTGTCTGTGTGTCTGTCATGTCTTTATTACCTCATCATCTCAGTCCAGTGAATCTGAGTGATGTTTAGCATGGATGGGGCTTATGTTGCTTTTCATGATGATCTCCACTTCCAGGCCTCTGTCCTTCAAGTGACAGGATTCTGTTCATATTTTGAACAGTGCTTATTATGTATGTGTAATATCCATGTAGACTACTTCCTTAACTACTATTTTGAATTGTGCTATAAGTATGGATTACAGATACCTTTATTGTATTGGATTTGATTTATTTTGATATAAATTTAGTAGTGGTATACATTTAGATTGTATAGTAGTCTTAGTGTCAGAATTTTGAGGATAGTTTGCAGTTTCCAATGTGGCTAGATTCATTAATGATTCTATCAGTTGTACAAATGTTCTTACCCGTTTATCATCCCTATTCAGCTTTCCCTTCCTTCCTTCCTTCCTTCCTTCCTTCCTTCCTTCCTTCCTTCCTTCCTTCCTCCCTCCCTCCCTCCCTCCTTCCCTTCCTCCCTTCCTTCCTTCCTCCCTTCCTTGTGTGTTTGTTTGTTTCCTTCCTATCTCCATTCCTTCTGTCTTGCTTTCATGTTTTAAAAATTTCTTCTCAGTTTAGCATGAAACTTGTGCATTTAACCTTCAAATTCTAGGAATAGAGACGCGAGTCACCATGCTAAGCTTGAATTCTGTGTTCTTGATAATTGCTGTTTTGATTGGGATGAGATTAGAATCTTGGAGTTGTTTTCAACTATTCCCTGATAGTTGAAAATTATGACCATTTAAAAAAATGTCATTGGCACTTTTACTTTTGGAATTTGTCATTTTCCCCCCACTTATAAATTGAGTTTGTTGTTCTTTTGTCATTTATTCTTTTGTGTGTAAGTGTGCACAATACTTACCTGTTTACATGGTAACCTGTTTTCATATATCTGTGTGGACATATGGAGGCCAAAAGACAAATAGAGGTATCAAGAGGTATCATTCTTTTTTTTTTTTTTTTGGCTTTTCGAGACAGGGTTTCTCTGTGTAGCCCTGGCTCTCCTGGAACTCACTCTGTAGACTAGGCTGGCCTCAAACTCAGAAATCTGCCTGCCACTGCCTCCCAGGTGCTGGGATTAAAGGCGTGCACCACCACCACCCAGCAGAAGTATCATTCTTTAGCCACTATCTACCTCTTTTAAGTATATTTTTTATTAAATCTTTCAGTTTCTTACAATTTATTTTGATCACTTTCATTTCCTACTCCAAATCATCTCAGGTCCATCTCCACCTCTCTACCCCCTGACTTACTGATCTCTCTTCTTATTTGTGAAAACCCCTATAATTCAACTTGTGTTGCCCACCTACTCTTGGGGTTGAGACATGTCTGGGATGTGCTCAGCCTATCAAGGACCATATCATTAAGGAAAACTGATTCTCCATCTCACAGCAGATATAAAATTTTAACATATCCTTAGCTGGAGATAGGACTTCAAGCCTTCCTACACACCTTATACCAAGATTCTTTCTGATTGGAGTTTGCCTAAGTCTTGTGCACTTTGTCAAAACCACTGTGAGTTCACCCATGCATTGCATTGTTTTGCTCTGGAAAGTGGTATTTCTTTGAAGGAATATACCATCAAAACCTCTTACAGTCTTTTTACTCCCTATTCCATAAAGATACCAGACTCTTAGGCTCAAGGGTGCTATAGATATACCATTTATGGCTGAGTACTACATGTGGGTCTCAGTCTTAACTGCCACCTCTGCCACCTTCTGAATGAAGCTTCTCTGATGAGACTTGAAACTATACCAATATATATATATATATATATATATATATATATATATATATATATATATCCTATAGAGAATATAGCAATTAATTATTATGGGTTATTTTAATATTATATCCAGTTAGCAAAATAACAGTAAAACGTTATCCCCTATAGACACACAGGTTCTTATCTCCATTTCCATGCCAGGTATGGGTTACTTCGCATGTAATTGACCTTTAATCCAATCAGAAAATGGTTGGTCAACCCCATGATATTTGTATACTATCGCACCCATATGAATATATTTTGCAGGCCAGTGATTATTATAGATCAATGGGTTCATAGATGCATAAGACTGTTGGTTATCTTTCTCCTCAAACTATTTCACAAAATAGAAAGTGAAAGAACAAATTTCCAAATGATTTTAATAAAGTAAGTATGACCCCGGTGCCAAGACCTAACAAAGATCCAACAGAAAAGAAAAGTATGCTCCAATCTCTCTGATAAGGTTAGAGGCAAAAACCCTCAATAAATATTCTTGCAAAATTAATTCATGAACACATAAAGAAGAGTACTTACCATGATAAAGTCATCTTCATCTCTAAGATGTAGGGATGCTGTAGCATTTTAAATTCAATAAATGCAATGTACTGCATAAACATTCTCCAGAGGAAAAACCACTTGATTATTTAATTAGATGCAGAAAAATCTAGCATACCTTCATGATAAAAGTCTTGTTGACTGATAAAGAGGACATACCCCAACATAAAAATGGAAATATACAACAAGACTGTGGACAACATCACATAAAATGGAGAAAATGCATCTCCAGTAAAATGAGGAGTAGAACAAGATGTCCACTATCCTCTTTCCTGTTCAATACAGTACTTAAAGTCAACAAGTGAAGGAAATAAAGTGGATACAAATAAGAAAGGAAGAGGATCAAAGTATTCTTTACTTGCTGATGATACAAATATATATTCAAATATCTCTTGTTTCACATCATGACCACAAAGTTGCATTAGAGATTAGTTAATTTATTTGTAGCATGCAAAACAAGTAGAAATCTCAGTTTAAAATAATCTAATTTAGAAATGACTGCCTTTTGGAACAGCCTTTCATTATATTTAAGCTTTCGCATGAATGCCTCAGAGGCAATGGACTTTGACCTTGTGTTTCATCGGAAAAAGAAAGTAAACATGAATCTTTAGGGTTTTATTAAAGCCATTCATGATGCACTGCAGATTTGCCATTAAAGTTCAAAGAGAGTTTAACTCTGGCTTCTCCTTTAAACAAGGAATCTTCACCTATGGTTCTTTGAGAAAGTCCAGCTAAACCACACCCACTTGTTGACAATTAAATTTTTGTTATCTAATTAGGCATTTGCAAGAACAATTGAAAGTGAACTAGTGTTTTTACCATTTTGAAATCAGCAATTGGTGTAATGTCAATTGGTGGATATTTCCGCGCTAGTGAAACCATTCCCCAGAGAGAAGCACATTAAATAAGAAGTGAATATGTCATATTAGACTAAAGATGGCTCTTACCTACAAACAAAGCAGGGTGTAGATGTTTTTTCTTCCTTCTAAATCTGGCTAGCTTTACAGCAAAGGAAAGTTGTTATGGATGAATATAAATAATGAAGGGCCAGAAATAAAAGCTGCTCAATATCTTCCAGTACAAAAATAAAGGATTAACTTGTGCAGGCATAAAGGATTAAACCTAAAGCTGCTGGAATTATGCTTATTAAATTCCCAAAACCCTGCTGACATCTTTATTTAAGTGACATCTCCTTGGTTTCATATTCTTCTTTCTTTACATGTATGCAATGGAACATGTATCTCTTCAGGATAATAAAAAAAATAGAAACAAACAAACAAAAAACCCCAACAAACCCAGAAAACAAGGGAAATGTGACTTTCTTATCACCAACCCCAAGGGTGATTATTAGCCCCTTCTTCTGGCCACCAGCATGCATTCCCTCCATCACCCTGTACATGTCTGACAGGACAATAAGGACAGCTGCAAGCAGTCAACAATAATGTGCATGTGTGGGGGTGGCAAACTATGGTCTGTCCATGGGTCACCTTTAAGGATGATGTCATGTCATCATGCTCCATCATATCTGGTTATTAATCCTCCTCTTCCAACTTGTCACAGACAGGCTACAAAGCTTTGCTGCACCAGAGACTGCATTTTGGAAAATGTGTTAGTGACACAGGTGACATTGAAACCAGGACATTATAAAAATTAGTTTACAATGGAAATTACTCTTTGTCAGGAGTCTGGGTCAGACAGAGGATGATTCATCTGCGCACAGACCACTTGGCTGGAGAGCACATTGCTTCCTGGATGCTAGAAAGGAGTTCATTCAAATGGATCAAGATGTTACTTTTGGATCTGGTCAGAATATAAATGAAGTTGGATGTTAAGACATCTTTATGGTCTGTTGATTTCCCCAATATTAGAGTTTTACCTCTATAATCAACTATTACCAATTTCATTCTCACACATAAGTTTAGCAGAAAAAAAATCATGCTATTTATTATCATTTTCTGAGTTTATGCACACAAATATGAGAAATACAACATAGCCTAGAATTTATTAACATGAAACATTTAATACAGAAAGAGGGGGCATTGCAAAGGTATATGTCATGAACATATTGAATGTGCCCAATTGCCTGTAAATGTCTAAAGTATAACCATTATATGATATTATAAGGATTATAAACTATATTGAAGTAATATATTCAAGCATCCAAAAATAAGAGTAAATAAAAATAATTCTGCTCACTAGCTCACAGTTAGGAAGGGATGAAAGTATTAACAATAAAATAATAATGAGCAGGGCAAGACAAATACATCCTGCAGCAGTCCAAGCTGATGTATTTTCTGATGCAATGGAGGGAGCCGGAGGCTTCCAACTCATAAAAATGAATGTCTGCCTAAGAAAGGCTGCACACATCTTTTCCCTACTGTTGCCCTCCAGGGGCCTATTCTGACCTCGCTTTGTCCCTGTTGAGAGACAGAAGAGAGAGTATGAATATGGCTTAGGACATTTAGCTCCAGGAGCCTGCTACTCTGGGGGTAGTTCAGCACCTGCCTCTCCCGGGAGTAATTTGGCACCTGGATCACACTGACCTTGCTGACTGAGGGCTGTGATGAACACCCTACCTGTGCCTTACCTGAGGGTTTTTTCTCATTAGGAGGTGAAGTGAAGCATGATTTCAAGTTATCCTTTAACAAATGGGAAAACTGGGGACTGGATACTTTCAGTGATAACTTATTCCACTCATTTCCCCACAAGAGTTTCCTTACTGAAACCAAAAGTCACAATTATCCATGTTGACAGCTACATACATGTTTTTTCAGGAACATAGTATAGACACAGGGTTCTAGGACAATGTCCGTATCCCCTGCTTTCTACAATGAATTCTTTTCCTAAGCTTACATGTACCATATTTTCTCAGAGTCTCAGGAGATTAAGCAGTGGATAAGATGTGTTTGGCTGGGCCAGACAGGGGTTGGGAAGAGGGTGGCAGAGACAGAAAAATCTTTTTTTTTTTTTTTTTTTTTTTTGTCAGCCCTTGTTACGCACACTCAGAGCCTGTATGGCAGAGGATCAAGCTCATTACATGGAAACACATTTTTCGTATGGCAAAATGTATGAAAATCTTAAAGGTCAAGCTGTATGCTACGAATTGTTGAGAAGCTTTGAAGCATTTGCTAACTGAATCATGAATTACAGTATATGTTAAAATGATTATGCTTAAAAATAGGGCACATACACAAAGTTGAAAGTGACTTTGAAAATTCCCTTATCCATGTACATGCATATGCCTATCCATCACAAATCTTTTTTAAAAAGTTTATTTTAGAACAGTTTCAGACTGGTTGGAAAATAGCAAAGCCAGAATTGTTTGTTTACATATCTCCTAGACCTAATCTTTCTATTATTGTATATTAGTTTGATACTATCATTAATTATATATCAATATTGTTAGATTAACTAAGGCAATATTTTATTCAGACTCTTTTTTTTTTTTTAAATGTAGAGCTCTTTTCTTTTGTTTCACCAACCAATCCAGGGGACCACATAACATGTATTCTGATCTCTTGGGCGGACTAAATGACAAGCATGCTGATACTTGGGGAGACCATATAACAACATGCTCTCTGATCTCTTGGGGGGACCACATGACATGCACTATGATCACTTGGGGCACCACATGTCATACACACCAAATCTTGAGGGGACCATATGACATGCACTCTGATCTCTTGGGGATCTTCTTTCTCTGATGCTTTCTTGGGTTTTATTTGCTATTGACTAGTTTACAGTTTTAGATCATGACAGTTCACTGTTTTGAAAAATATCCCTCAATTACATTTTTCTAATTGTCATGTGTTATACTGACAGTACAGGGAGGAAGATTGCACAGGCATAGTTACAGACTTCTTACATTATGTCCACAGTGAGTACTATCCAAATGAATCCTATCACTTTTGAAGTTGAACTTGGTCACTTGGGCAATGTTTCACAGGATTCTTCACTCTAAAATTACTTATTTGCTCTGTATATCATGCATATATCTTTTGGAAGGAAGTTACAGTCAATGCTTTAAAAGAGAAACAGCTGTTCTTGAGGGTGTATTAATTTCATCATTTATTCAGAGATCTTTAACATGACAGACTAGTCTGTTCTCTTTCAATTTCTTATGCAATCGTTTGCTTATATCAGTACAAACTCATGTTTATTTAGAAACTGAACTATAACTAAATTCTACTAGACTTTGTTCCATAGATTATTACACTTTGGGTCAATGTTCCAGAAATTGTCCCCAGTTTGGAGGACTGAGAATTCCTTCACTTGGTTTCTTCGATATGTTTCCAATACTGCAGGTTGTTTACTAGTATGCCCTACTTCCTGGTAAAGCATGTTGAAGCCTAGAATTAGACATTGCACTACGGCGAGACCTGGGTTCTGAATCTGAGAACAGCTTTAGTATCTGGGATACTTAATATCCAAAGTCTGTATATTAAGTGTGCTTGTTGCTAGTTGAGTACTGTTCCTACAAATTCTCAACAGTTACTATAGAGGTATCCAACTAATGTTATTCATTACCACAAAAGTATTTATTTGTCCTGTTTTGATGTAAATTACCACTCTAATACTAAGGCACTCGGCTCTTTCCACTATTGATTTTCTCTCTCCCTCTCCCTCTCCCTCTCCCTCTCCCTCTGCCTCTCCCTCTCCCTCCAATAGAAGCCCTAACTAAGTCAGGGAATGACTATTATAGGGAAAAGCAAATGGTTGTTAATTGGATTGGGGGCTTGCTGTACCAGAGGAAATCTATACCTAGTACTATGAACCTGGTCCAAATCCCATAAATGAAGAACTCTTAGAGCCGAGATGGCTGCTCAGCTGAACTGACATAGCATTAATCCACCCTCTATCCATGTTTATATTTAGAGATAGAAGCTACTCCAAGCACTCAAGAGAGAAGCTTCTCTTTGTAGTGGATGAACCATGGGTATACAAGATACTGAGAAGAAAGAAAAGTTGAAAGTTCATCAAGGCATGTACACTATCCCATTAAGGCTGGGGAAACAATGTAGAAAGGAAAGCAGAAATAATGTAAAAGCTCAAAGATGAACTGTCTGTCTTCACCCTCCTAAATCTGTTTTTAAATAATTACACATACTAACATGCATGCTTTGCGCTTCTGAAAACCACCTGATATGAATCTTTCAAACCTTTTCCTTTTCATTTTAAACTCCCATCTATCACTGCTCTGATCATGTTCTCTCTTGATGCTTGCTTTTCCAGAATGTCACAGATATCAAACTGCACAGAATGTAGACTTTTACACTGCTCTCACAGAATTGTCAATATTAAGTTAAGACTCATCCATGCCTTGGTATGTCTTTATAGATCATTCTTTTTATTTTTAAACAGTACTCCACTAAATACATGAATTAAAATTTGACAATTCATTTATTTACTGAAACATACTTATCTGAATCTTATTCATACAATAATAATAAAACTGATAGCCATTCAAGTGAAGACTTTTGTTTGATACATGGTTTCAGATTCACTGAGTAATAAAGCTGATAGACATCCAAGTGAATATCAATGAGAATATCACTGTGTAATAAAGCTGATGGCCATCCAAGTGAAGATTTTTGTTTGATACATGCTTTCAGATTCACTGTGTAATATCAGGACCACAGTCTTCTGGTCATACTGTTGGTTTTGTGAGAAACTGTCAAATTATCTTATAAAGTGGCAGTTTTTAATTTACCCCTAGAATGGCTCTGAGATAATTTGTTCTTCTAATATTTTCTTCTTTAGTTGGCATCATGAATCTGCTAGACTTCACAGTTGATATGATTTGTAGGTTGTTCTATCCTACTACTAATAATTTGAATATTTCCAATGACTCATGATGTGAATGAACCTTATGTTCTTACTTGCCTGTTCTCTCTTCTCTCTTGAGGCATCTACTTATATATTACCGCTGTTGTCCTTCAGTAAGGCACCTTACTGCAAGTCCTTGAAGCATGAGTATTATATGTGAATTCAGGAACAATTTTTCCATTGAAAATATTCTCAAATTTTTGTTTAAAACGTGACCCATTTTCTTATCCAAATAGTGTCCTTCAATTTTTGATTTTAATAAAATCAATTCATTATATTTTTCATAAGTTGTAATTGGAATATCCAAAATTTTGTCACCAAATTCAAGACAACAGAGATTTTCCTCCACATTACTTTCCTGTAGTTTCATACCTAGCCATGAATTTTCCACTTAAACCAATCATCCACTCTGAGCTAATGACAGTGAAACGGTAAGATTGTGGCTAGGCTTACAATATTGAAGAAAATCATGTTAAACAAGACAAAAGGGCCACCAACAGATTGGGAAAGGATCTTTACCAATCCTAAATCGGATAGGGGACTGATATCCAATATATATAAAGAACTCAAGAAGGTGGACATCAGAGAATCAAATATCCCCATTAAAAAGTGGGGCACAGAGTTAAACAAAGAACTCTCAACTGAGGAATACCGAATGGCTGAGAAGCACCTGANGGCCTAGTTGGCCATCATTGGGAGGAGAGGCCCCTTGGTCATACAGACTCTATATGCCCCAGAACAGGGGAATGCCAGGGCCATTACGTGGGAGGGGGTGGGTAGGGGAGCAGGGCGGGGACGCAGGAGGGTAAGGGAAAATTTCTGGATAACATGTGAAATGTAAATGAAGAAAATATCTAATAAAGAGAGGAAAAAACCCACTATTTATTGAATGGCTGTTATTTCTGAATTTAAAGCATATTTTTCACTTTTCTACTATAATCCTGATTAGTTTTTTTGGAAAGGTTTGAGTTTTCTACACTGTTTTTTGATCACATTTACCCCCTTTCTTACACTCACAGCTTTTTCTTACTTAAAAAAAATCACTTCAATACCAATTTCGTTGCTCAAATATTGGTAGATATGTTGTCTCCTACTAGAGCATGATGACCTAGAAGCTAACAACTACATATTTTTATTAATTTTTTTTCTTATCCCACTCACTGACCCCCTCCAGCTCGCCCCATCCCACAACCTCCCATACCCTCTTCCCTGCTGGGGTTACCTCTGGGTATACTCCAACTTTGGCACTTGTAGTCTGTCAGGCTAGGTGATTTCTCTCACTGAGGCCAGACAAGGCAGCTTGGCTATTAGAACATATCCTACAAGCAGGCAACAGCTTTTAGGATAACCTCCATTTCAGTTGTTCAAGACCCACATGAAGAGCAAGCTTCACATCTGCTACTTATGTGTGGGAGGCCTAGGTTTAGGCTGTGTATATTCTTTGGCTGATGGTCCAGACTTTGAGAGCCCCAAGGATCCAGGTTAGTTGACTCTGATGTTCTTCCTGTGGAGCTCCCATCCCCTTTGAGATAGCAATCCTTCCTCTAATTCTTCCAAAAGAGTCCCCAAGTCCCATCTACTGCTTGACTGTGGCTGTCTGTATCTCTGAGTCAAATTATTTGCTCTATATTTTGGGGTGGGTGAGATTTTGTGACCATCTCCCCTCTATATGTTGTAATTTGGTCTATCTTAGGTTTTGTGCATGCTGTGAAAAGTTTCCTGTTCCTTAGACTTTTATTATGCCAAGAACCTATTATTAAACAGCAGGATGGCCATAGGGCAGAACTTCTTACTATTATTCTGCTTGATATACATACTAGTTAACTGTCTCCTAATAACTTATTGTTATACCCATGGCTCAGTGCATCTCTCAGTCCTCATTGGAGAGGCTTCTATTAGCAGTAGATGATGATTACCAAGAAGATTCACAACTTGCCACTGTATAGAGAACAAGAGACTATACCTACTGAGTCCATATAGTGTTGCTCTTATGTGTGTGTATATCATTTGGGACTATATAATCTATCAGAGAGCTCATGCTTATAAAGAATGATTCTCCTTCTCTGAGCATCATTGACTACCCATAGCTCTTCATATAGGGGTGGAGCATTATGAAATATCTTTTGACTATTTTGCCATGTCAACTGATAATGCTTTGGAGATCTTGTTTAGGCAACCATGTTGTTGAAAATTCATGAGGTTAGCATGCTTATCATGTCTAAAAGACATTTTCTAGTAGCAGGTGCCTAGTTCTTGTCCTTTGGCTCTTTTAATCTTTTTCTTCTCTTTTCTCTTATGTTCTCTGATGCTTAGATTTAGGAGTTAAATTGTAGATGTACTATTGGGGGATGGGCACTTTATTTTCTGCATTTGGGCCAAGGTAAACCTCTCTAGTAGTCCCTGTCTGCAGCAAAAATAAATATTCCATGAGGAGTGTGATTGATGTGGGAGGGCCCATCCTCATATGGGTGGAGTCATACCTGGGTTGATAGCCCTGGGTTTTATAAAAAGACAGGCTAAGCAAGCCATAAGGAGTTAGGCAAAAGGCAGCACTTCTCCATGGTCTAAGCATTATTTCCTGTATGTAAGTTGCTGCCTGGTTTGACTTCTTGCCTTGGCTTCCCTCTAAGGACTGTGACTCAAAATACATAAGCCCAATAAACTTCTTTCTTAGCTTTCTGTGGTCATTTGAATAAGACTAGATCACATAGGTTCATAGATTAGAATACTTGGTCGTAGGGAGTGGCACTGTTAGGAGATGTATCCTTTTTGAAGTTTGTCACTAGAGGTGGGCTTTGAGGTTTCAAAGTCTAAGCCAGGCCTAATGAACTATTGACTCTGTCTCTGTCTCTGTCTCTCTGTCTCTGTCCCTCTTTCTCTGTCAATCTGTCTCTCTCTGTGTGTCTCTGTCTCTCTCTGTGTCTCTGTCTCTGTCTCTGTGTCTCTGTGTCTCTGTCTCTGTCTTTCTCTCTCTTTCTCCTGCCTATGGATCTAGATATATAACTAACTCTCCGTTCCTCACTAGTACCATTCCAATACCATTATCTTCCTGTGAGCTGCTATACTTCACACTATGCTGATAATGGCCTAATCCTTTGAAACTATTCAAATAACCCAATTAAATGCTTTTCTTTATAAGAAGGTTGTCATCTTGGTGTGACTTCATAGCAAAAGAGCAATGATCTAAGAACGTTGCTTTTGGTCATGATGTTTCATCACAGCAATTGTAACATTTACTAAGACAAATACTTCCCTTACAACATACAAGCAAATATTTTCTATAGATTGCTATGGATATTCTGTAGGATGTATCTTTAAGCAATTACTTGTTGCCCTGGATGTACTGAATCTTTTATATTTTGCTAATTATTAGTATTGTTTTCTTAGTTATTAGCACTCTTTTCAGAAAGCATTAATTGTTAGCCACCATTTTGGTCCTGGGGATCTAACCTGTGTCTTCTTCATGAGCAGAAAGTGCTCTTAAGTACTGCATTATTCTCATTGTCTTCAAGACCAAATTATTTCTGTACTAGGCAATTGTCCAGAATACCAGGAGCATGGTTTATTTCTGCTTTTAAATTTTTCATTTTAACTTCCATTTTCTTCTTTTTATTATAAATTTTAATTTTCACCTTATATATACTCCATTTATACTTTACTGATACATGTTTTGCTAAAGATCTTTTGTGTGCATTAAAAATATATTATTTGAAAACCCATCTATAATTACAGTACCTCTTTAGCAGCCTTCTCCATCCACCTCTTCCCAGGACCTTCTTATCTCTTCGCCTTTATAATTAATTAACCAAATAATTAATCAAGTCACTGAATCCAATTAGTGCTGCCCATATGTTCTTGGGTGTGGTATGAGGCCATCCCCCACCCTACCCCAAAGCAGCTCTTTCTTCATCAGTAGCTGCTAATTGACAACAGCTCCTCACTTAGGGGTTATATTTTAAAGCCTGTACCAATCTTCATGCAGGAAGTGTTAGCTGGTTTGATCTTGTGCAGGTCTTATAGAGAAGAGAACCACAGCTCCTGTGAGTTTAAAAGTGTAGCATATATGCCATGTCTGAAGAATAGCACTTCATAGCATGTCTCTCACCCTTCTGTTCTTACATTCTTCCTGTCCCATTTGTTTCCATGTTTTCTGAGCCTTGGGGATGAAAGGTTGATATAGATGTACCATTTGTGGTTGAGGCCTCATAGTGGCATATTCTCTTTGAAGTTGCATATGCACTTTGAAGACAAATGAGTCTCTTTATCTTCCTTCCTTCCTTCCTTCCTTCCTTCCTTCCTTCCTTCCTTCCTTCCTTCCTTCCTTCCTTCCTCCCTCATCCCTGCTCTCCCTTCCTCATTCTCTCCTCTATTTTCTCTCTCTCCACCCCTCTCTCTGCCTTTGAGATATCTCGACACCCCTCTGTATATATATTTTGTATCCCAGCTTCAGTTTACTATTATCATACTATGGTGATAAAATGTGTGGTAGATTATAATTTCACTTGTCTTGTGATAAGGCTTTGGTGTTTTAGAGGGCATAATTTTATAGCTTTGATCTTCAAAATTATGTCTATCGGTATACCTTCTTCATATGTTCTTTTCCAGATGGCAAAATTTTCTGGTTATTTCCTCAAAGCCATGAATCTTTAGAATACCTCTCCCTTCCCTCAAATAAACCATTGGTACAAGAATGGAATACCTTGTTTATAACTTGGGTATATTTGTGTTTTGCAAATGTCTCCTTTAATAAACCTCCCTCTTATGAGCCAGGCCTTTCTGACCATGGAAAGTTCAATAGGGTTTCTCAGTGACTAATCTTCTAATGTTGCCTAATTAGGTATCATCTGAATCTCCACAGTGAGACCTTGGTGTCATTTCTGGAAAATAAAGCAAAGATAGGAAACTGTGCTTCTAGAAACTGGCATCCTCATGAGCTTCTTAGTCTCCTGCAATTAATACTGAATTATTCAAAAATTTCCTTCAAATATTCTTACCAGATTAAGTTCTAGTAGTTTCTGCTCTATAAGGAACATCTCAGTGCAGCATCTTAAGGTGTTTGTTTCTGTGTCTCAAGTCTTAAAAGGGTAGTTTTCACTGTGTAAGGGTCCAGAAAAACCTTGAAGTTTTGGATTAGCTGGCCTTTTACTGTTCAATTAATGTGTAAATTACCTTTATGCTTTTTATATATTGGAGCTGAGTCTCAAATCCCATGTTAAAAACTGTCCTTACTCTGCCCATATTTAATGTTTAACCTCAGTAATACTTGCTGGACCTACTTCTAGAACCTTTTCCTACCCTTTTCTCTTTCTCAGGTTAGTGATAACATATATTTATTAGAGAACTCACCTCGTAAGACCAAATCCTCTGTTTTTGAGACTCTCAATTTGATAATTATTAGACAAATACCAAATGAATACTAGGCACTTGAAAGAGAATGAAACGATTTTCCTACTGTAGAAGAACCCTGGTTCTATGGTTTAAACAAACAAGTTGATTCATGATCAATGAATCAACAGGGCACCAGAGTGCAAGAAGTTGTTTGAGACTCCAGAGGGTGTGAGGAGACACTATAGCAGGAGACATGGACATGGCTCACCTAATTTTTCTACACCTTTATTCACATTTTAAGAGGAGAAAGAGGTCTCAACAAGGAATTTATATTCATGGTTTGAGTCTTGGCTTTGCCACAAGCTTACAAAAGGATCTTTGACATATTAATTACTTTCTCAGCTCATTTTCTGATATAAAATTAGATTTATTCTCATTAAAGAACTAATGCAATAAATAAATGAGATATGATGTATGCTGTGAGGGGCTAAACATATGCTGCATTTATTATTTTATCATGTTATTGCGTATGGTTATACTATAATAATGATTTTACAATTTATTAATAAATATATTATAATTAGAAAAAGAACAGAGTTTATAGGGTTTTAGATTGTAATTCAAATTAGGGAAACAGAAAGAGGATCATGAAGGCTCAATACAAGAAAATGTCACGCATGTTGCAACAATGGAATTCAGCTTAGCTTAGATACTTAAATAGTTTCTAAGTTCTATGTGGATGCTACTGAGAGGGTATTACGCTTTAGTGGACTTGGTTTTGAATTTTATACTGGAGACTGTCTTGATAGACATGAGGAGCAGACAAGCAGGCTCAGCTACTTCTGGAAGTAAACATTTAGAAAGATTTGAATTGAGGCCATGGCAGGGATAGATATAGCATAATAAAATGTATGTATTTTTTTTCTGAAGGAACTATAAAGAAAATGTGTAGGAATTCACATTTAGGAATTTAGTTTATGAGAAAACTCTGTGGATGCCACATGCTAAGGTGTGAAGTATGGACCACAGTGAGAGTAGAAACTAAGTAATCTTCTATTGAAATATCTGAAAAGGAAGATAAGACTTTCAGAAAAGTATCCTTAAATTCAGGTATACATAGATACAAGTTATTAATATCATGTTAATAAATTTAGCTATAAAGTTTATTTAAAATCCTTGAGCAAAAAGTAGAAGCCATTATTATATCTTCATTGTAAAAGTCAAATAGTCTTTTATTTCAGACCATGCCGATGAATAGAGGCTTTGTGCCAGTTACCTAGGACACTTCTACCAATTTTTGAACAATAACCAGGAAGATCTGATTTAAAAAAAAAAAAAGACTATAGGCGATCAAAATAACTACAGATTGAAAGTTCTGCCTGATTACTTTCTGAGAAATAATCTTTTTAAAAATAGATTAAAATATTCCTTACTTGTACAACATTTCTCATTATTTAGATGTTAAAATTTTACCTGACAAAAGCTTTTCAGTCTCATGAAGTATCATTTGTCAATTCTTGATCTTAGAGCCTGAGCCATTGGAGTTCTGTTTAGGAGTTTCGCCAACCCCCTGCCCCCAACACCAATGAATTCCAGGCTCTTTGCCACTTTCTATTCTATTAGATTCAGTGTATCTGGTTGTGGTCCTTAATCCACTTGGACTTGAGCATTGTGCAAGGTGACAAAATTGGATCTATTTTCATTTTTCTACATACTGACTGCCAGCCAGACAAGTACCATTTATTGAAGATGCTTTCTTTCTTTCTTTTTTTTTTTTTTCATTGTATCTTTTTTTGCTTCTTTGTCAAAGATCAACTATCCTTAAGTGTGTGGTTTTATTTCTGGGTCTTCAATTTTACTCCATTGATCAACCTGTCTGCCTCTGTACCAATACCATGTAGTTTTTAATTACTATTGCTCTGTAGTACAGTTTGAGGTTAGAGATGGTGATTCTCCCTGAATTTCTTTTATTGTTAAGAATTGTTTTCATTATTCTGGGTTGATTGTTTGTTTTCTTTTTCCACATGGAATTGAGAATTGCTCTTTCCATGTCTTTGAAGAATTATGTTGGAATTTTGATGGAAATTGAGTTGAATCTGTAGATTACTTTTGGTATGATGGGCATTTTTTACTATGTTCATTCTACCAATCCATGAACATGAGAGATTTCTCTATTTTTTGAGGTCTTCTTCGTTGTTTTGTCTTGGGAGACTTGAAGTTCTAGTCATACAGATCTTTCACTTGTTTGATTATAGTTACTCCAAGATATTTTATATTATTTGTGACTATTGAGAAGGATGTTGCTTCTCTAATTTCTTCCTCAGCCTATTTATCATTGTGTAAAGAAAGGCTACTGATTTATTTGAGTTAATTTTATATGCAGCCACTTTACTGAAGTTGTTTACCAGCTGTAGAAGTTCTCTGTCAAAATTTTTGGGGTCGCTTATGTATACTATCATATCATCTGCAAATAGTGATACCTTGACTTCTTCTTTGCCAATTTGTATCCCTTTGATCTTCTTTTGTTGTCTTATTGCTCTAGCTAGAACTTTGAGTACTATATTGAATAGACATGAGCAGAGTGGGCATCCCTGTTTTGTCCCTGATTTTAGTGGGATCTCTTCAGGATCCAGCTTAAGGGGAGGCTCCAAGTCCTGACACTGCTGATGATGCTGTGGTTTGCTTGCAGGTATGATCTTGTCATGGCTGCTCTCTGAAAGGCCCAACAGGCAGCTGAAAGAGTCAGATGCAGATACTTGCACCCAACCAATGGATGGAGGTCAGGGACCCCTTGTACCTGAATTAGCGAAGAGCTAGTGGAGGCTGAGGATGAGGCTGACCCCCATAGGAAGACCAACAGTCTCAGCTAACCTGGATCCCTGGGATCTCTCAGACACTGGGACACAAACCAGGAAACATACACTAGCTGATATGCGACCATATACATCCTAGGACTGCCTGGTCTGGCCTCAGTGGGCGAACATGCACCTCGCCCTCAAGAAATTTGAGGCCTGAGAGAGTGGGGAGGTCTGATGGGGTAGGAGTGGGGGTGGGGTGGGACTGGGAATGGGGATATTCTCTTGGGGATAGGAGTGGGGTGGATGGGGAGGAATGAGATGAGCAACAGTCAGAGAGAAGACTGGTAGAGGGCTAACAATTGGATTATAAAATTAAAAATGATTAAATAATAATAATTATTATTAATAATAATAAAATACCAACTCAATCTCTACCAGTGCATCTATTCACTGAATAGTAGACAATTATTTTTCTAATGAATGAGTGAAATCCACATTTTTCTCATCATCAGTGATGGTATAATCTTATTCAAAAATCATCCTCAATGGCCTCACTGTAAGTGATCTCAGCTACTTGTGACATTCATAAAATTGCTAGTATAGGCTTTGAGCTTTCTTCAATATTTGTTTCAAGATTGTTTTATATTGTTCTTATTTGTTTGTATAGTTGTGTGGAGGCCTTAGATTCTTTTTGGATGTCTTCCTCAATGAGTATACACCTTATATTTTGAGACAGGATATTTTGAGAAACTTAGAGCTCAATGTTTTATCGTGGGTAGCTAATGAGCACCACCCCTGTATCTGCTCATCTTACTCCACTACAGCAATAGTGTTAGAGCATACACATCTAAACTTAGATCTTTATGCTTATGCAGAAATCACTTTATCAACTGATTCTTTTCCCCAGGCTTATTTTTCTTATTTTTATACCTCAAGCTTCCCAGGAGCAGAAATGAATAGAATTTTATAGATGACTAATAAAAATAATCTTGCATCAAATATTAACTAAATGTGGATGATGGGCTTAATAAATTCCTGTTTTGCTTTTAAGGGTAGTGAATAAATAGATTTAGTCTGTGGCTTTCCTGGATATAAAGGACCTGTGTTAGAGGGTGTTCACATTAAGTAAAGATTTTTTCCTCTCTGAAAATAGATGATAGACTCAACATGATCCATCAGGGAAAGCAGGTGTTTTACTTTAGAAATAAAAATACATTTTGCTGGCTAAATACACATAAGAGCATATTTGTTACTTAAAAGAAAGACAATAATATTGATAAAGACCTAAGTGTACTGATATTGGAGCCTACAAGGGCTTTTAAAGAAAAAAGTTCCATGAATCTTCAAAATCATATATTAGCACGTTAACACCTTCAGTTAGCTCTATATACATTTAGAGATATAGACTTTTTGAAAACATAATAAGAACTTACACATCTAATATAACTTTGTATTCACCAAAGATCAGCAGCTACTTTTTACATTGAGCTGTGTTCTCTTTTAAACCTGGCAACTATAAGGTTTTACTGATACTAATTCCAATTAAGCATCAGCAGGTTCATTTCTGTTCTGTTCAATTTACAGAATGAATGGTACCATAAACTAAGCATATACTGTATCAGTTAAAGTTTACTGAATGGTTTCATATGGTTTGCTTTTTTTCCTCAATGCATGCCTGCATGTGAAAAAACTCTCAGAAGCAGAATGCTTCCTGGCCTTTAGGCCTGTGGTTGCATTATTTCAAGTTGATCATGCTGTCCAGTCTAGTTCCTTTTTCATGGGAATCATATAAAAACCCTGTTCCCTCAGAAATATTTCAGTAAAATCCAAAATAATGTTGATCCCGCCTTTGCTTTGTCTTGATCTGGGAATCGAATCTTAGATGTGTTCATTCATTTATACACTTTTAGCTCTTCAACTAAACCTAAAGAGGAGAGAAGAAGGGAGCTCAAAGAGTTCATTTGAATAAGATTTCCTTTCCAGTTTTGTTTTTATTAAAAACATGTAATAAATCCTTTAGGAGCTATTTTATCTAATAACTTAAAATCAGCAAATAAATGTAATGGTCTTTTTAAAACATGTAAGGTGTTATTTCACGCTATTAACATGTCTCAGTTTAATAAAAATTCCTACAAACCACATAAACGCCATATGCCACTTGATGTGTGTATTTCCTAATTTTATTTATTTATTGGTCACATTTCCTGTATTTTATTCTTTAATTTGTAAATAAAATCACATCCCATCTATTCTATGGTCTAATAATTAAAATGTGACGTCTTGAGGTAATTTGTCTGCTTTGGGAAATGCTACACTGATTAAGGCATCAGAGTTTGAGTGCAAGCAACAGATTAACCATAACTTGAATGGCAACACACTAATTCCTCACCCAAACTGGATCCTATGGGTTCACATGCAGTTTCAATTTCTTGTCGTGTTTGGCAATCTTCCTCCCTCCATGGACCAAGAAACATTAACTCACCACTCTAATAGAAGCACATGAAAACACAGTTAATGTAAATTCTACTCTTTTAACAGTTTCCTCCATCATCACAGGCTTTCCTTTGGCAACAAGGTAAGCTCACTTTTATTCTAAAACACATATGCTGAAACGTCTCTGAATATATTTCAAACTTACCCCTTCTCTGATAGTCATGTTAATGCTTTCTTTCTCAAGATGTTAGATGAGACATCAAAGAGTGAGTTATAGTTCAATCTGTAATTTATTATTGGAAGAGAAAGGTATTTAATGATAGGGAAATTACTTTAAAAATCATAGTACCATTTTTCAACATCCAGCTTTGCTAGAATTATTTATATTACAAACTCAATAGTTTTGTTTTTAGAACCATGATAGTTTTAATGTGGAAGTTCATGCTACATTTTTTCAATTGTTTGGTAATACTGAGAATAGAGCAAATCAGTAGACCCTCTCTGTGGGCTCTTTAGAGGCAAAGCTAAAGTCTTGGAAGGCTTTGGTGGGAGGCCTTCCTCGTCCAGGCCCTTGTGAAGGAACCCTCTGTCCTACAGTGGGCTTGCAGCTTCTTGGGGAGGGGAGCCATTTATCACAGTCCTAAATGAAAGCATTCTTTAAACACAAATGTCTTTTTCTCCCTTTGTCTAATTACTGAGAGGAAAAGTGAGAAGGAAATGTCAAAACAGAGAAACAGTGGTGTATAGAGAGAGCAGCCACTCTGGGGCTCAACCAGCTTTTGTGAGGGTCTGGGCGATTTGTCAAATGGTTGTGGCATAAGTCAAGCTCTGAGGTTCAAAGGTCTTGACCTAAGAAGTCCTGGAATCAGACAGTGTAAGCAAGAGGTCTGCTAGAATTTTCAGCTGTAGTGGAGATGAACAATGCTGGGGTCTGAACATAACAAAGCTTCATTTGCATAATTCAGGTAAGTAATTTTATTGAAACTGACAGGGATGTGACAGGCTGAGAAAGAGAGCAGAACACACTCTTGCTGGGAACCACAAGGCTCCTCAGTTAGGTATGTGAAAATAAATGACAGCTAATCTCTTCACTAAAAAAATCTGTAAACAATGCCATTTTACCCAGGACTCACCCATGACCGTTTACAGAGCAGGCTGTAGATTCTTTAGGCAACTTTTCCAGAATAGAGCAAAGGGAATTCACCACATTCAAACTCTGTTTCAGGCTTTAATTGTGGTAATAATTACCTTCATGAGTAAGTGTTGTCTAAGGCCTGACTACATCAGGAAAAATAATAGACACATTCCAATGTAGAAAATAATAAAAGGTTGAGACTATATAAAATTAATTTTTATTAAGATTAGATTGGGAGAACAGAGTTGAACAGTATATAATAAAAATGTGAAAATAACATGCACTTAGCTCTTAAATTTTTTGAAGTATGTAACAAATCATAATATCTAGTGATTAATCTCAGTCCCGTTTTTTCTGTTCTAAAAGGCATGGGTTTAAATATAATATAAATTTAATATTGATACATATACTTGAAAATAAGAATGTTTAAAATTAAATCACTTTTTTTCTTTATAAGATTTTATATCATCAGCAATATATGAAAATTAGGTTTTATGTAGGATGGACATAATTACCAGTGCTAAGCAACAAAACAAATAAGGTTACCATAAAAGTGTTTCCTTGTTTTTCATAAGAGAAGCTGTGTTCTTAAGAGCCCTTCCCATGTTCTTTGTACTCAGTGTTGCTTTTATATGTGGATCACCAGGAGATAGCTATATCTCATTTTTAATTCTGGCTGCTTACCAGTCATTGCTGACTTTTATAGGCAAGGGCAGTAATGGATGAAAGTAGTATCCAGACTGGAGAAGAATGCTACTGTAATCTAGTTTATTCGAGGAGAATCATGTCTACTGTGCCCTTTCTATATGCAAAAATACGAAACTCACTTACTCAGATGTGAGCTTCAAAATCTCCAAGCGTTTCGGGATATCAAATGTACACTCACTCCTTCTGCAGTATATGGAGCACATGTATAGTTTGACCAAAATGTGGATCATTCCATCAAATGGGAAGCAGTTGAGAGTTCTGGCTAGATCAAATGTGGATCTCAGTATTATAAGCAGTCTAATGCATAATTCATGAGGCTTAATGAATATTCCAATTCATGACAGCCAACTGGCTCCATAGGTCACACCTCCCAGTCTCATATAAATAAAGAATGAGATACTGGAAAGCATACCAGCTGAACCAAACCGAGTGCCAAAAACATGCATATTAATGAGGCACTATAATAGATACTTGACTCTTTGGAAGTGCCTATATTGGTTTCCAGCTACAGAGAAAGAAAGTTCACAACGTACCTTTACACACACCATACTGTGCACAAAAAGCAGCTTTCTCTATGAAATATGGAATTGAATTATACTGATGTGATTTCAGATTCAGTCATTAACTCTGTAACATCCTCTGACAGTTCCTCAACGCTGAGACATTCTAGAAAGATCCCCACCCCCTGCTCCCATGTTCCCTTGCAACTCTCAACTTGGTAACTAGGGAGAGGAAGTCCTTCCACAGTGCTGTTCTTTTATGTGTTCTGTTTAGACCTTGGATCAGTATGAATGGTAGATCAAATGAATGCATTTGTGCTTTTTTTTTTTTTTTTTTTTTTTGGCCCCAATCTATGTTTCCTCAGTACCATGACATCTGAACAGAAGGAGAAAACATCTCCCTTTTGTAGCAGGCTAATTTAATTTGTACCTTCCACCTAGGGGTAAATATGTTTGTCTGTCTGTCTGAGCTTTTCGCCTACTTTCTTTTCTCACGGGAAACCCTACTGAGTTGGACAGCAGGAAATTGCTTAGCGCTCTAACTTTATTTCAGAGTAATTTAATTTTAAGCCTTCTCACACCCACCCTAAAGTGAAGCAACTGTTGGAATCCCCTCGGGATGCTCTTAATGACTTCTGCATGTCTCCTGTGTCACAGATGTCAAAGGCTTGTTGTTTATGAGAATAGATGGTTTAAAAGAGACTGCTTTGGGCTGTTTGACCCACAGAAGATGGACATTTGCCTTAAGATGGGGAAGAAAAAGATCTTGCGCGTTTACATTTATCCACATCCTTTTGAAACACGGATCTTTATTTTTAGTTCATTTTTGCGATTATTTATGGGTTGACCTTGTATGGTGGGGGGTAATTACAAAAGATTTAAACTAAGAAACCTACAAACACATCTTCCAAATAAAACAGCAGTGCACACGCCTAAAAATCTAAAATTGCCTATGTGTTTGTTCTAAGTGTTGGATATCTTCAGTTATCCAAGATATCAAAGGAAACCTCAAGTTCAGTTATCAAAATAGTGTATTTATTAATGTTCCGTTATGCCTAGTATCAAAATAGTGTATTTATTAATAGTCTTAAGTAAAAATGTTTCTTGCTGAATTATTTCAGTTTATTTA
Source organism: Mus minutoides (assembly GCA_902729485.2). Taxonomy (NCBI): domain Eukaryota; kingdom Metazoa; phylum Chordata; class Mammalia; order Rodentia; family Muridae; genus Mus; species Mus minutoides. Next base: position 372,414 of record LR749981.1, read on the forward strand.
ACTGTAATCTGTTTCTCTTAATTCTGGTAACAGTTTTGATGCAATTAAAGAAAACAAATGCTTAATTTTGTTCATAAAAACATTTTCTAATTATATTTTCTTTTGTAGTATTTTTATTTCTACATTCCTTTTATATTTAGATGTAGGATGCTAATTACCCATTCTATATTGAAAAATACAAGACATTAGATAATGCAATATAAACATACTTTGTCTTTTAAAAAAAGAAAATTATTTTGTTAAAAATATTTGATGTCTCACTGCAAAATGCCATTTTGGAGTAAATCATTACCTTATAATGAGACCTCATTACACATTACCAACTATTTTTTTGGTTGCCTATTATGATACCTCTATTTCTGTGTGTCTAATTAAATGTGGATTATAGTAATATTAACTATAAAGCTATATTAATTTATCATGAATTCTGTGCTATATGTGATTAATTCTAAAACAAATGAGCATATAAATAGCTTTTATAAACAAATACTTAAACTTTCCATATTTAATTTTTAAAATATGTTATAGGAACATATGTGCTAGAACCATATGGAGAGATGTGGCTTTGCCTGAAGACATAGAGGAAGTAATATTACAGTTGGGTATAAGAATTTTTCATCATTTTTAATAAATCTCATTTTTGTATCCATGTTCCTTCAACAACTCTGAGTGACTTGCCATGTATGTGATTATCATGCATACGCCTTCTTCCTTCATCACTTTTGATGTGGGAATAAAACACAGATAATGTGATTTAAATTCACTAGAAATGTGGGCAATTAGTTTTATTCTGGGTGAAATATTGCTTGTTTTCTATATAAAAAATGGTGGTATCAGGAGGATGCTGTCCCTGGTGTCATCAGGTGGCTTCCCATTCTAATCCAGACTTGCATATTCAGCCATCCATCAGCCCCCCCAAGAATCCAAACCCAGATTTGGCAGGGCATTTCTGAAATTGTCCAGATAATCAATATTTTAGGTTTTGTGGATTCTGTATGGTCTCTGTTACATATTCATCTTTATTTTGTTTTATACGCTTTAAAATTTTAAAAATCATCCTCAGTTAAAGAGCACAATAAAACATGATGTCACGAGTCTGAGCTGGATAGCTGATTGACTATGTTTTGTGGACTGTTGTGAATGTGGCTTTTAAGACCATATTTAATGCAACAAAATTTGGCTTATAGGGACAGACCATCATACAAAAGCATATTTCAAGCTTGCATTTACCTTTTCCTTTTATTTCATGCTATGATTTATTGAAAGTTACATGATCTATAAGATTCAGTATAGGTAGTCTAATTTGTAAACAAAAATTATAACTCTTGGGACTTACACAAAACAACCCTATAGTTGCTGTTATATATTATCATATATAATATTTATTAGAAAATAAATTATGTTTGGTACCAGGTTGGTGGTGCAACATCAGAACTGTTTTTCACAACCATTACTTTCCCATTTTGCTACAGAACTAAAGATCCTCTTTACACATTTCTCTAATTCCAATGGGAGACTTATGACAGAATACAATGAGATATAATATCATATCACACAGACACACAGACAGACACACAGACACACACACACACACACACACACACACACGACTTCTGGAATTTCTTTTTATACATATTCAACACCAAAGCCTTTTAATAGTAAATAAAATCATTGTTTTAAAACATTTCAATCTAATACAATTATATATTGCTTCCACTATGTCCAAAAATCATGTCTTAAAAAAAAAACAAATTCACTTTTCTGTATGAGTGACTTTCTTTAAGTACAAACACAGGAGGAATGGGGATGACATTTTTAAAACAAAACTTCATTTTTTGTTCATTGCCAACATTGTTTATGTCTAACAACTATTCATTTAGACTAATTTCTTTCCGTGGTTAAGAGGTCATTCCCACACCTTATTCTTCTCACAGGTTCTTCAGTCATTCGGGTCTGATCTTTGTCCCTAGTGTCTGGAGATGGAATGCTCTCAGAAAAAGTGCTAAGCATGAAACATGCTACATCCACTCCAGAGACCCACCTGACAGGCTGAAAAGCCTGGGCATGGTCTTGAGGCGAATAGTTCATGGAAACTTAGTCTCCTGAAATCGTGTCATCCTGTATTAGGAATGCTGCAAAGTCCTTGCTTTAGTTGGTAAACGGATCTGTGTGATTTCCCTTAATATTGCTTCATTATAAGTGCTCCTAAGGATTCATATTTTGACATATAGATAAGTTAGATTTTAGACAGTCCTTGATCCAACCTTGGGCATGGATATCAAAGTACACAGGATTTCACCATTATCTAGGGTGATCTAAGAAGGAACTAGAGTAGATAGTTAGAACTATAGCTAGCTGAGTTACACCCATATAAAAGTATTTACAATGAGTAGATACTTAGAACTATAGCTAGCTGAGTTACACCCATATACAAGTATTTACAATGGCCTAGGAGGAAGGTGGATTATGGAAAGGGCACAAAACCCTTGCCCCTGGCTTCTAAATTTAAGCTAACCTTAGGTGGAGTTGTTTTTGTTCCCAGTTGTTAACATTGAATTTTATGCCAGTTGGTCCCTGCTAGTCTTTTCCTGTTTGCATTCCTCTGTTTTATGTGAGAATACAGTAACCTCATTGTCACCTAACTTCCCTATTTTCTTCTGTATAAAAAATCTGATGCTCGATTTGACAAGTTACATTCAGATCTACTACTCAAGTCTGTTTGTCACTCCACTTCCGCCGACTCCATGCCCACCTGCTGGAACCTCTGATTCCCATGGATTGAGGAGGGTCGACTAGGACCAGTCCCTGGCAGAAACAGATATTCACAGTGTGATAAGGGAAAGAGAAGTTTGCCTTTAGGCAACTTGTTATTTTAAATTCAGTCAGTGTCAAAGATACTATTTCCCTCAAAGCAGTATTTAAGCTGTAGCATTTTGTCTTAAAACAAAGGAGATCATGGTATAATAGCCACAGGCTTGAGGTCCACCAACAGGGCAGGGCTAAGGAAGCAAGAACTGCATCATGTACCTCAGGATACTATAAATCCCACAAGGAAGACAGTTAGATGGTGGCTTAGCCAAACCTTTCTTTGATCATTTGATGTTCTTCTATGTGGCATGTGGCAGGAATTGTTGGCCAAGGAATATTGCAATAAAGAAAATGGTCCATGCTCTTGAGAATCTCAGAGTGTCCTTGTGGCTATATCTTTGTTTTGTTGTTCTTCTCTTCCTTGATGAATTAAGATGCCTTTTTAATGGAATATTTATAGTTGTGAGGTATCCACAGAAGATAAGAGTGCTCATATTTCATCCTTTCTTATCATTAACCTTGTAAATAATATAACTACAATTTTATGTACTAATAAATAAACTATTTCCTTTCTACTAAAAAGGTAGAAATCCCTCTATGTAAAATTATTGTACATGTTGTCTGGAAGGCCCATAGTTTCACTTCTGACTCAGTTTTTTTGTGATCCAAAAAGAGAGTAAGAAACACTCACATAGACCATGTTTTTATGATGGCAGAGTTTCTTTTAAAAGCAGGACCATGAATTTGTCTATTTACTATGAAAAACATCATTTTAAGGAAGATATATTTTTATTTTTTGTTTTCATGGTTTATCACATTGTTGTAGGATTATCAACCAAAAAAATTCAAATTATATTCTTAGTAAATTCATTTGTCCTTAGTAATTTCATCTTAGACATTTTTAATGGTGGTTAGATTTTTTATATTTACAGTTTTGTCTCAAAATATATTTTTCTAATGTAACTGGAAAGTATTGTAAAATAACCACGTTATCTTAGAAGGTGACCCTTTAAAAGTATCCAAGCAGTTTTAGTTTTTAATAAAAAGTACAAAATTAAATAATATTCTTTAGTGATCATTATAAACTTTTAATGCAAGACAGAAGATAACTTCAACCATGGATGTTTGGGGGATTGATGTTTATCCTGCAATATACATTGGAAACAATCTAGCAAGGCATCTCACTGGAATTTAATCACTGTGTTTGTGGGAAGAATGAAGCAAAATCCTTTTGGCAGAGTAAGGAATGATGTCCTGAGTAAAGGAAAAAAGCAGGATGAGTTCTTGGGTGAGTTGTGAGTTCTTCGGTGAGTTGTAAGTTCTTACAGTAAGAGCTGGAAATTCGTTTGCAGTAAAATACATTTTTTAAGAGTTTTAAATCTTTTAGTTTTGTTTTTAAATTAAGATATAGAATAACAAAACTGAAACATGGAAACAAAGCAAAAAATACTCAAACATCTCTTTTGAAATTGTTTATATTTATGCTCAACCTAAAGTGATAGTCTAACATTTAATGTATTGCAATTTCATGAGTCTCCTTATATTTTTAGTACTTAATAGGTATCATGTTTTATGTTGTTTGCAATATGACAGCTGAAGTCTCTGGTTGCCTACAGGATAAGGATAAATTTGGCTAGACCATAACTTATAAAGCCCATGATGGATCTAGTTATATCTTTTTTTGTTTTGTTTTGTTTTTGTTTTTGTTTTGTTTTGTTGTGTTTTGTTTTCGAGACAGGGTTTTTCTGTGTAGCTCTGGCTGTCCTGGAACTCACATTGTAGACCAGGCTGGCCTGGAAATCAGAAATCTATCTGCCTCTGCCTCTGCCTCTGGAGTGCTAGGATTAAAGATGTGCACCACCACTGCCAGGCCTAATTCTTTTTTTTTTTTTTCTCTTTATTCTTATTTTTTTAAATTTAATTTTTTTTAGATATTTTCTTCATTTACATTTCAAGTGTGATCCCATAAGTCCCCTATACCCTCCACCCACTCTGCTCCCCTACCTACACACTCCCACTACTTGGCCCTGGCATTCCCCTGTACTGGGGCATATAAACATTGCTAGACCAAGGGCCTTTCTTCCCCAATAATTGCCAACTAGGCAATCTTCTAATACATATGCAGCAAGAGATATGAGCTCGGGGGTTCTGATTAGATCATATTGTTGTTCCATTTATAGAATTGCAGACCCCTACAGCTCTTGGGTACTTTCTCTAGCTCCTATATTGGGGACCCTGTGTTCTGCCCTATAAATGATTGTGAACATCTACTTCTGTATTTGTCAGGGACTGTCAAAGCCTCCCAGGAGACAGCTATATCAGGGTCCTTTCAGCAATATCCTGCTGGCATATGCAGTAGTGTCTGCATTTGGTGGCTGATTATGTGATGGACCACCTGGGTGGGGCACTCTCTGGATGGTCCATCTTTTCATTTTAGCTCCAAACTTTGTCTCTGCACCTCCTTCCATGTATATTTTAATCCCTATTCTAGGGAGGAATGATGTATCCATGGGTTAGTCTTTCTTGATTTTCTTGTGTTTTGGAAGTTGTTATCTTGGGTATTCTAGGTTTCTGGTCTAATATCCGCTTATCAGTGAGTGCATATTAAGTGACTTCTTTTGTGATTGGGTTACTTCACTCAGGATGATATCCTCCAGATACATCCATTTGCTCAAGAATTTCATAAATTCATTTTCTTTAATAGCTGAGTAGTACTCTATTGTGTAAATGTACCACATTTTCTGTATCCATTCCTCTGTTGAGGGACATCTAGGTTCTTTCCAGCTTCTGGCTATTATAAATAAGGTTGCTATGAACATAGTGGAGCATGTGTCCTTGTTACCAGTTGGAATACCTTCTGGGTATATGCCCAGTAGAGGGATTGCTGGATATTTCGGTAGTACTATGTCCAGTTTTCTGAGAAACCACCAGACTGATTTCCAGAGTGGTTGTACCAGCTTGCAATACCACCAGCAATGAAGGAGTGTTCCTCTTTCTCCACATCCTTGCCAGCATCTGCTGTCACCTGAATTTTTGATCTTAGTCATTCTGACTGGTGTGAGGTGGAATCTCAGGGTTATTTTGATTTGCATTTCTCTGATGATTAAGGATTTCGAACATTTTTTAAGGTTCTTCTAAGCCCTTTGTCATTCTTCAGTTGAGAATTCTTTGTTTAGCTCTGTACCCCATTTTTAATGGGTTTATTTGAATTTCTGGAGTTCAGCTTCTTGAGCTCTTTGTAAATATTGGATATTAGCCTCCTATCATATTTAGGATTGGTAAAAATTCTTTCCCAATCCATTGGTGGCCTTTTTGTCTTATTGACAGTATCTTTTGCTCTACAGAAGCTTTGCAATTTTATTAGGTCCCATTTGTCGATTTGTGATCTTACATCACAGGACATTGGTGTACTGTTTAGGAATTTTACCCCTGTGCCCATATCTCCAAGGATTTTCCCCACTTTCTCCCCTATGAATTACAGTGTCTCTGGTTTAATGTGAAGGTCTTTGATCCACTTAGACTTGAGCTTTGTACAAGGAGATAGGAATGGATCAATTCGCATTCTTCTACATGTTGGCCGCCACTTGTGCCAGCACCATTTGTTGAAAATGCTGTCTTTTTCCCACTGGATTGTTTTAGCTCCCTTGTCAAACATAAGGTGACCATAGGTGTGTCAGTTCATTCTGGGTCTTCAGTTCTATTCCATTGATCTACCTGTCTGTAGTTATACCAGTACCATGCAGTTTTTATCACAATTGCTCTGTAGTAGAGCTTGAGGTCAGGGATGGTGATTCCACCAGAGGTTCTTTTATTGTTGAGGATAGTTTTTGCTATCCTAGGTTTTTTATTATTCCAAATGAATTTGCAAATTGCCCTTTCTATCTCAGTGAAGAATTGAGTTGGAATTTTGATGGGGATTGCATTGAATCACAAGAGAACAGGCCTAATTCTTATGCATTTCTTAGTGTTCTCTTTAGTAAGAAAGACAATACTGCTTCTTCTGTCATGGTGTCAGATCTCCCCTCTCCCTCCTCTCTCTCTCTCTCTCTCTCTCTCTCTCTCTCTCTCTCTCTCTCTCTCTCCTTCCCTTCCTCTTTCTTCTCAAGTGGGTCTCAAATCTAGTACTTTATGTGGCAACCACACACCCAGTGGAAGCTAATGTTCCCTTAAAACATTTTGCCCTGAATTTGTCCTTAAATGTCTACTTCTTTTCCACTGTCTGAAGGAGTTCCTTTACTTGCAGTTATATATCTTGTTATCAGCCAGACAGGACAAAGAAATCTCTCTTGCTAGTTCTCATAATAAACCACCTTTTAATGCATCTCCCCTGAAAACTATAGCCAATTCATCAAATAAGTTTGGGGGTCGGTTGTTAGTCATTATACCTTCAGCAGCATGTATTCAGCCTCACCCTTATTTGCATTTCTTGTCTGTACTCTTCTTCGGGTTTATATGTAACTCTTCAATAATATCAAATATATGCCATAGTTGACCTATTGCCTCTTTGAGTCTTCAAAATAACTAAAATATTCTATGCTATTTTAAAGCAATTGTAATTGTTCTATACTGGTTAAGGATGAAGTGATTTCTTTTTCAGCTGAGTAAATGGCAGGCCCGGTCTAACAAGTCAAGCTCAGTGCATTCTTACATTGGTCCATGATTGCTACTAGCTAGAAAAATAAGTATTTAAGTGTAGATATTCAGCTGGATCTTAAGACAAATAAATATAGTAACTGAAAACAAAGACTTTATTTATTCATCCCTTTCTAACTTCTTTAGTGTAGAAAATAGATATCTGAGGATGTTGATACTCCAATTCTTATACACTAAGGGACAAATAAGCAAATATAATCTACTTTCTGGCTTGTTTATTTTCAGTGCCAAGTAGCATTAGAATGTTCTTAGTACAGTTAGTCTGATCAAGCTTTTACAAACACTGTGCAAAGATTGATAGGGGTTTAGATATTGTCACATGCACATTTATAGCTATTGACAAAGCTTAAGTCTTTTCAAGGAGACTCCAACTGTTATTGGCATTCTGCTTTATCGGCTGACACACGACATGATGTACTGTGGAAGACTTTAAGACTTTCAGTGTTTGACTAAGCTTTGCCATCATTAATGTTTAATCACTTACAATTCTGAAAGCATTGTGCTTTCATCTTTTATGTGGCTTGTTTATTTATGTAAAGTAAATCAACAGTGTCTTCTTGATAGTCTCCTAGTACATTTATTATCAGTCTCATTTGGTAACCAGTAATGAATATGGATACAACTGCTGTTTGGAATTACTTCATCATTTTATGTAGATTCAGAATTAAATTTCCTCTTCACAATAATTATAATAAAATTAAATACCAGCCAGACTTTGCAAAAAATATATGCATTTTTTAAAAGCACAGATAATAATATTATTTATGTTTTCACTCATACTGCTGAAAAATGTTTTGTGCTTGCCTGAACATTAAATTTTTGAAATGAAAGATACTTTCAGTCATCAAAAGAGTCAAAATCCTATGTTGTCCCTTCTTTAGGAAATGAGCAAACCACATATCTAGCAGTGAGCATGTCAGGAAACATTCAAGGGATGTTGGACCACAGTGGTGTGCAAGCCACCACAAGGAATGCACAGCATTGCATCAGCATTGTAAAGGCAGAAGTGAGAGACAATCACAATTAGCCAGTGTTGGGAGAGATGGAGACTCAAAGATCCAGATACAAGCAAAGCACAGTGGGTAGTAGACACATTTGTAAATATTAACCGATTCTTGTCAGTTGTATTTACTCTTTGTTTGCATTTAGGATTTCAGGGAAATGCTCAAATGATGCTGCAAGTCCTATCTCTACATCAGAAAAAAAAAACTGAAAATACAGATAAAAGAGCAGTGTGTTACAAAAGAATATTTATTAAAATTCTCAGAATCTTTTTTGTGTGTGAAAACTAGCTTCAGAAGAAACTAAGGTCCAATAGAAAACTATTCATATAACAAATAAAAATGTCATTTCCTTTTTACAGCTCTCCAAATGGAAAAATACAGTTCTATTATTCCGTTTCATGAAACTGGCCTGAAGTGTGAACAAATAAGCCACATTCAGGTTGACAGACACCCAGTTACACTTTATTATTGCCACTGTCCTACTGCCATATCAGATGTTATATTCTCCACTCACCTGCCTCTATCGCATGTAGCTATTTCTGGTTTTTGCAAAAAAATAAAAATAAATAAAAATAAAAAATCATTCTTTATTTATTCTGCTCATAGATATTGTGTTTGTACTCATTTTTATTGATATCTAATTTTATAGTCACAGGGGATGACAGAAAGATATGACAACGATCAAAGCAACAGAAATTGGATACACAATAGCTTTGAAGAGAGTAAGACAAAGGGTTGAAGCCAGTGTTAGTGGGATGTAAAAGTATGGTGCTAAGATGCCCATCTCCTGCTCTCCCTACTAAGTTTTTCCTGGTGACTAGTTCTACTCATGGAATTGTTCGATGCACAAGCTCCAGCCTCAGTGCCCAGGACTGCTTGGGAAGCCATAATTATGAATATTAGAGATTAATGCCTAGGGGTATCAGTATTTCTGTTCTCAAGGCTGACTTTTCAGAATTCTTGATCAGGAGCAATATCTCCTTCCCATTCACACCTTGTGGGTGTGTTTGGAACTTTTTGTATGTGGCAGTCACAGGTACTATTGCTTCCCCTGTTTGTTTGTTTGTTTGTTTGTTTTTGAGTCACTTTTATATGTTTTAGCCATGCCTGGGACTGTGTCACAAAATCAGTATCCCTAAGGATACTGTGTAAAATGGCTATTTTGATACCATAATCTCCTATCAATTATCATAAAATACAGAATTATTTCTAAATGAGTTTTTGAAAAACAAAACAAATTATTTGAAATATGGGAAAATGGTATAGAAAGAACTGAATATTTATTTTGTACAAAGAAATTGATAGAAGTTATAGTAAATTAATTTTATCTTACATGTGTAAGATTTTAGGATTTTTTTTGAGGGGGTCTGTAGCTTCCTCTTTCTTTATGGGACACTTGTTAGATGATATGTAGATCTACGCTGTTAAATAATACTGACCAGGACTAGGCCCTGGCCCAGAGCTCCAAACCAGAAGCAATAAGAAAAGGGGTGATGTTCTGGAGGTATTTCTCCAACATCACTGAAACCCATAAAATGAGGCTCTTGAATCCTTCCAGGGCCAGACCAGGGCTTGGGTCCTTGGGTTAACCCAGGAACCCCTGGCTGCAACTTTCAGGGCAAGGTAACCAGCAAGGGTCTGGAGAGAACAGCCAGACAAGTTCAGACAGACAGACCTAAATGGAAGGAGGGTGGAGAATGTACAGGTGCTGTCCAGCTGGAGATATGATGCAGAGAAGGCAGGCTGAGGTGAGAGGCTGAGGGCAGTATTGCAGCAGTGCAGGAGTGCAGCCCCAGGGTCCTGTCCTGAGTGGCTGGTCAGGTGTCAGCTGGCAGTCTCCAGGTGGCATTCCTGACCCAAGCTTGGCTGAGGGCTCACACATTGTGGGTCCTCTTAGTGAGCTGGGGCTCCTAATCTATCAGCTTAGACTTGACATGTTCCTTGTAGGCTAGAATGTTTCCAGGTCACTTGGTGATGAAAATTGCAGCATTTTGTTAACTCATAAAATTTGGATTCCATATAAGGATGGTATGGTATGTATAAAATATTAAACTCTCTCTAAAATTTCTTTAATTTTTTTCTCTTCTTATCACCCACTAGTCTAAATAATGAATGCTATCACAATTCTGTTGTATGAGTTCTATCTTCTCTAAACCCTCTTTATTACCATTCATTATTCTATTGATAGTTATGTCTTTGAAATAAATCTAGTTCTCATGAATTGTTTTAGTAGGTAATTCTTTGAGGTCGTTGATGGCACTCAATTTTTGATTAGTTTCCTGCAGTGTTTAGAATTTTTTGTTTGTTTGTTTGTTTTTTGCGAGACAGGGTTTCTCTGTATAGCCCTGGCTGTCCTGGAACACACTTTGTAGACCAGGCTGGCCTCGAACTCAGAAATCCGCCTGCCTCTGCCTCCCAAGTGCTGGGATTAAAGGAGTGTGCCACCACTGCCCGGCTAGACGAATTTTTAAATTGGTGCTTAATTTGTGCTTTGTTAAATATTTTTCTTGAATGTTTGGGTTTTATGTGTAGCTTGTCATCACTGTTAAACCAGGCCTGGTGCCTTGCCACAAACACTAATCAAGGAGTTAAGTACTCATGAGTGGAAGATAAAAATTTTTATCAAGGTGGTCACATGGGGAAGAGAAACATAAAAGTCTGTGTTCTCTAGTTCATCTTTCAGGTGCTGAAATCATCTTTAGATTTAAATAAAGGGAGAATTGAAGCAAGGATAAGAAATATACATGCTGATTAACCTCCGGGCTTGCTCTTCATTGTCTCACATTGTGTTCTGTACGGTAGCTGCGAATATATTTTTACTGTTGGAAGAGACGATCCAAGTTCTTGGGGCCATTGTTTCAGCTTGAGACAAGATCCCCACCAATGGTGATCTTTTTAGAGGCTATGCTATTCTTGTAATCTAAAGTAAATTTGTGTTACAGCTTTTGGACAGTGACAAGAGATTTCATTTGTCTACTTGCTTGTTCACAGTGGAGTGGATTTGTGGCAATTGATAGACTGGTAGACTGGTACTTGCTATGAACTTATTGCTGGCTTCAAACTCTTAGTCATATTCATGCATTAGCCTCCCAACTATTGTGGTGACAGGCATGACTCAGTAAAACTTGACTATGATTGGAGACTTGGGACATTTTTTAGGATCCTGAATATCCTGATCTCTCAGACACTGAGTTACCAACAAAGCAGCATACATGAGCTGGATCAAGGCCCCCGAACACATATATAGCAGAAGACTGCTGGTCTTTGCCTCAGTGGGAGAAGATGTACCTAACCCCTGAGAAACTTGAGGCCCTAGGGAGTGGTAAGGACTGGTGGGGGAGAGAACATCCTTTTAGAGCCGGGAGGAGGAGAGATAGCAGATTCAGACAGTTAGTACTTCAGTTTTTATAGGGCACAATGAAATCCTGAGTGAATGTGAACCATTGTCACAGGTACAACAATGTCAAAGATCCAAATGCCTCAGCCCACGGGACTAGCAAAGCCTTTGTATGGTCCACAAGTGACTGCTGGCACTGTGTGTAAAATCATCCACTGCACTTTTCACCCAACAAGTTTTATGACCTGAAAACTGGTCCCTTACAGAGGCTGCTCCTACAAAGATTAGCTAAGTCTGCCTGCTTGTTCACTAATATGTAATGGTGCTGATTTCTTGTTTATCCGAATGCAATAATGCTTCCTTTCTGCTCAGCTTTATGAAGTAACCTCACCTCCCTGTTAAAATGTGTATAATAAATATGAGCTTCTTGTGATTCTGCAGCTCCTTCATCAGGTTGAGCACAGCCCCCCAGTTTCTAACCTCCCTCAAAACTCCTCCCTCCTCTGTCTCCCCATCTCTCACTCTCTCCATGTCTCTGTCTCTCTGTCTGTTTCTGTCTGTCTCTGTCTCTGTCTCTGTCTCTGTCTCTGTCTCTGTGTGTGTGTGTGTGTGTTTCTCTAGTGTCTATAATTTCATCATTTTATTTTTATTCCCATTGAAACCCTTATTCAGTGTTTCAAGACCTAAATGTTGCAAAGACAAAGTAAAGTTTTCCTAGTGTATTCAGGCTTCAGTGTGTGGAGTAAGTTAGATAACACTGGGTATCCAGCAGACATTCATTTAATGATTAACATTCCTATAGGAGGAGTTAGGCAAAAGTCTGCCCAATGCAGTGTGGACAGCTACAAAATTGAGGGAAATATTACAGGAATTTTTCCTACCTTCTCTAATTTGTGTACCCAGGTGAAGTGACAGTATTATTTGGCAAAAATGGTTTCTAAATATCTGTAACAGTCTTATAATTTTTTCTATTGAAATGTTTCAATTTTTTAATGTTGATTTTATATTAGAGTATTTTTAATTATGATTGCCTAAAATGCTGCAAATTATCTTGACACATATCTCACAGCAATATCATGATAGTTCAAGAAACTGAGCTTTAGAAAGGCCAAACATTTCACCAAAGCTCACAAGTCCTGGTCAGACACAATTTCAGTGCAAACACATAGTGGTTTCAATGGACCAAGTGATATTCCTGGGTACTTGAACCCTGTGCATTGATTAAGAAAAGAGGCAGTATTCTTTTTCATATTGATTGTGAATGGTTTATTTCTTTTTCTTTTGTTATTCTTCAATCTTTTTTTATAGTCCAGATTTTATCACCTTACTGGTCCACCCTCCAACTGTTCCATATCCAACATATCCTCCCCCATTTCCAAGAGGATGTCCCCACCTCCCCCCAACTCCACCAGACCTCTACATTCCCTGGGGCCCCAAGTCTCTCAAGGGTTAGGTACATCTTCTCTGACCGAGTTCATACCCCGAAGTCCTCTGTGGCATATCTGCTGGAGGCCTCATATCAGCTGGTGTATGCTGCCTGATTGGTGGCTCAGTGTCTGAGAAATCCCAGAGGTCCAGGTTAGTGGAGACTGCTGGTCATCCTATGCAGTTGCCCTTCTCATCAGCTTCTTCCAGCTTTGCCTAATTCAACCACGAGGGATACCAGCTTCTGTCCATTGGTTTGCAGTAAATATCTTCATCTGACGCTTTCAGCTGCTTGTTGGGCATTTCTGAGAGCAGTCATGATAGGCCCCTGTTTACAAACACCATAAGCAAACCATAGCATCAGTAATAGTGTCAGTCCTTGGGGCCTCTCCCTGAGCTGAATCCTAATTTGGGCCTGTCACTGGACTTCCTTTTCCTCAGGCTCTTTTCCATTTTTGTTCCTGCAGACAGGGAAAATTCAGAAAAAGCCACTTCCGAATTTTTTGTCTTTTTTGTCTTCTTAAACTTTTAGCTTCCACAAAAATACAAAATAACACAAATACTACCTCAAATAAAAAACAAGAAGAATTCTTGATATCAGTAAAAACTTAAGATGTTCTTGTTATTGTTGGGTGTACTGAAATGTCTGGCACCTTTCCAACTGTGTTTTTCTACCCTAGGGGGAAATCACTTTGAGGAATGCAGCAAATTATTTTGTATACTACGTCTAAGTCTACTGAACCAGAAGAATATGGACATACTGTTTGTACGTTCCGCTGGATCAATAGCTCAGCCCTGGGATTTGCTTGTCTGTTGGATATTGAATGAAAGGCACTAAGCTGCTAGTTTGTACCACGGATATTGAAGAATGTAATACTGTAAATGGCATTTTTCATAAGATAGAAAGTAAGTTAACCTGTAAAAATGTTTAGATGTATGAGCATACAACATAGGAAGAGGAGGAAAGTGCTCAACATGACATGTGGGGATCAGGGCTTCACTATGTCATCATCAGGAGAAGCAGCACATCTCTGCACAGAAATACACATTGGCAGACTGACTCCAAACACTCCTCAGGCATGACATTCAAGCTTCAAGTCTCTTCTTATACTTATGAATGATTGTGATTTCTTCCTTCTCTCCTACCTGGCCAACCTAACTTGGGAGCCAGTTTTCTCTATTTCTCACTTTATGCTGCTATCCCTTTGTAGGTTGTTTGGTTGTATACTGTGTGTTCAGTTTGATAAGTTATCACAACAGATTACTGAGAAGATGTTATTCTTATCTGATTTTTCTACCTCTCTAAGTTTTACTTGAGTGGACAAAAATTCAGGTCCTGACATCATACCAGCAAATAGGCAAAAGGGCCTATTTACACAGAATGAAAGTATGTAATACTGGTTGAATAGATGTTGGATAGAAACTTCTATGCTGTAGTGGTATTTAGAAAATTCCAGAGAAGGTTCAATCCAAAGTAATTAAAATTGTTAAAAATATTCTGGTTGGGAAATCAATAAATAGTGAGAAAATGAGAGTGCCAGGCTGTCCACTCTGCTCAGTGCTGTCTTCCTTTTCTCCATCCTCAAAGAGAAGTGTGGGATCCAGAATGATAGATGAAGGGATGTCTCACTCAGCCTCAGCTGAGAATCTGAGGACTTAGGAGTACTTTTCCGGCAAGGAGCCCAGGTTTGGTTGGCAAGGGAAGGAAAGTTATCACTTGAAACTCTGTTGCTGAAGTGTTCCTTGCCTTCAGTGTTTGACCCAATTTCAGACTCTGCTTCAAGCAGAGGTGTGGTGAAAAGAATGGAAAGAATATCAAACTGAGGACTAAGGCAATGCCTTCTGACAACTGGCCTGTGCTCTGGGCTAGGACTATATGTCTGATTACAAATGAAGGAAATAAGGGAAGTTCTCCTATGCACTGATGCTCTTTCTCTCTTCCTCTCCTTCCCCTTCCTCCTTCCTCTTCCCATTTATTCCTACTGATCTCTCTCTCTCTGAACTCCTCTTCTTTCTTTCTGTTCTTCCTTTTTCTTTATTTTCTTCAATCTTATTCTTCCTTCCTTGTACCTCCCTTCCATGTTCTCTCTCCCTCCTACTTTCTCCCTTCCTATCTTCTCATGGGAATATGACCCTGAGATATATAATATTGATTCTGTTTATCCAAAATGTCCTGTGAAGTAAGAGTGCACCTGCGTAGCCTTCATGAATCTCATTAAATTGTTAATGCAGAAAATATCTGATATTAATTGAATGTGAGTCTAAATTCCAATTCAGAATTTAATGCTATATGAGTTTTAAAATGTCTCCATACTATTGATAGTATTTATGTCTTAAGGTCATTGGATGGATTAAATAAGAGGTTAAAAATAAATGGCTAAATACATAGTATTTTTATAAGCTCTTAGCAAATAGGGTATGATTGGTGTTTCTTGATATCTAATTTTTTGGCATCAAAGAAAAATTTTAAATAGAAAGTTGTCAAACATTGTTTTGTTCTTAGGATATATATGTATGTAACAACTAAGGTTCAAAAAAGGGCATCGGTTTGAAAGAGAGGAAGGTCTTATGTGAACTTAGGGAATTTAGGTGGCAGAAAAGGGAAAGCAAGAATGTTGTAATTATAATTCCACAAAATAAAAGAAGTAATAGAAAAATATTTTGTTCTTGGTCTGGAATGTTAGATTGTATGAATTGATTCTCTAAGGTTTTCTGTTTACAAGTACTATTTGGTTTGGCTTTGCATACTCATCTTTAATGATATAATCTATTTAGATGATCATGAAATAAGCTTAATAAAGGGAAAATCCAGAACCCCTAGGAACAGTTCTGTTTGGAACTAGAGTTAAAATCAATCACCTGAGGAGGGACACCCAAGAGTGATCTCTGATTTCCATACACGTTTACACAAATGATTTTGTATATGTGTCCCTACATGTTGAAACACACACACACACACACACACACACACACACACACACACACACACACACACATGAACTTACAGTATTAAAACAAAAGAACTGAAAATTCATGCAGTCGCCTCTGACATCTACAACTTAGGTGTCTGTTTGTGCCTCAGGGGGATTTCAGGCATTTCCTTGGCTTTTTGCCCCACGCATGACTGGCAATGATAGAATGTATCTACTTCAGAAAATGCTTAAACAAGTCAGCAAGGAAGATTTGTCTTGACTAAACAGAAAATCTTGTTTTCTGTCTTCTATATTGAAATAAATTTCCCTAACACTTGATTTACCTCATGTATTTAATCACTCAACAGTGTGAAATGAATACCATAAAAATAAATAAAAATATAGCTAAATAAAACCATATTGAACACACTTAGGTATAAAAGAGATACTTTATAGAGAACATTATTGTTTATGAATGTCAACTTGAATATAATAGTTTTATAAAGTCCACCTTCCATCACTCTCTTGTGTTTCTTACATACCCTTCCACCATGTTTTCTTTCCACCTTAAGTTCAGTTAGGACACTTAGTATCTACATGAGTGTCAGGCATCTTCTGAGGCCTGGAAGCCTAGCTGGGGCTGTACCTGAAGGAAACAACTCTTTATCCCCTAGAAGCCATCAATGGAGAGTAACTTCTCAGCTAGGGTAGCATATTCTTAGTATTGTTTTTCTATTAGTTATTTACATTCATCAAAGAAAATAATGTGTCTAATTAACTGTCTAGTTTTCAAGGTCCAATATTCTAGTCTCCAATCATCAGAACACTGTGATTTAACAACGGAAATTGTTTTGAGGTGATAGCATTTAGGAAAGGTGTTCAGAAGTGATAGCATTTAGGAAAGTCAGGAAAGGAACCAAAGCAAGAGTGCTAAGGAGAAATGATGGAGGAATCTTCTTGGTGTTTTGCATACAGGCTCATGATTAGCTAGTTTTTGTTTTTTTGTTTCTTTGTTTTGTTTTGTTGTTTTGTTTGTTAATTGAAATGTCTAGACAAAGCAAGTTTTAAAAAATATTTATGTTATTATACATTTAAATAATAATATTTAGGTAAAGACTATCTCTTGGCTGTTTAACCTTCTTTGAATTTGGATCGCAAGAAACAGCTAACACATCAATTGTACATTATATCATGTTAGGTTTTTGTTTTGTTTTGTTTAAATGGGAAGTAAATTGTGCTGAGCTCAAGCATTATTTACCCCAATAAATGTTTTATCAAGTAAGACATCCTTACTCTGCTTTAAAATCTGAGGGAAAATGCTATGAATAATAAAATATTTTAAACTGAGAGTATTGCAAATATCCTCTTAGCTTATACCTAAAAATGATCACTGGAAACAAGAATGCAGAAAATACACTTTATGGTTAACTTTACTGATGGCACAGCAGATTTTTAAAAATGTAAAACTACAAAAAAAACCTCTATTAGCATTTTAGTGATCCTAAGTTACCTGTTGGTTTTGGGAGTACAAAAGTTTTTATAAAACTGCTTATATCAACATTAGTTTTAGGGAAAGAGAACGTTTATGCATTATTACAGAAATTNCAGGAACTCCTAAATAAATAAGCAACCATAGATATGTAAACAAACCAATATGACCCAGTCCATCATATGACTGTAGGTTGTGTAAGGAAGCCTACATAGCCCCTAAGGAGTAAGAAGCCCTGGACTATCCACCCCAGCAAGAACAAGAGAGCAAGAGAAGGCCCATGATTTCTGAAGAACTGCTGTCCTAAGTCATCCCCTGACACTGAGCAAATTTCTCCCAGTTCCCAGATTCCTAGAATAAGGGCTTAGAGAGCCCTCCTCTTTTGCATATCTCTTTTGCAATAAGTTCACTGCAAACCCCCTCCCCCGCCCCTCGCACACACACCCTGCACCACCCCTATGAAAAAACTTAACAGGACTGAAGCTCACAATACTTACCAGCTCATGGAAGCTCATGAAACTTACTAGATTCAGGAAACTCAGAAAGTTATATCTTCAAAGGTCTCCTTTCTATGGTTATGTACATATCAAGCAATTTCTGTGACTAGGAGACTGATGTTGGCACTGCTTGTAAGTTGGAACTCTAAGCAGCAATTTAGGTGAAGTATTACCCCTGGGCCTTTTTGTAGATATATTACTGAACACAGTGGTATAATTGGCTTTCAGTCATTGTTGCTTCTATAAGAATGTCCACCAATGTTCCTGTGAATAAATTCAACAATTCATTGTTTTAATCAAGCTTCACAGGGGTGAAACTACTGTTTGGGATTGTTATTGATGCCCATTCTAGTTTGAATACATATTTGTTTACATCTCCCAAGAAAAGTCACACAAGACTTAGGGCTTAAAGTAGGGCATTAGAAATGTTTAGAACATGTGTGACTAGCTATCTTCTATTTGTTTTAGTTTCCATTAGTCATTTTGTAGAAAGTGATGAATTCTAAGTTAAATATGACCTGACCCAAACATACAAGGGATTTCAGGTAGGATTTGTAATTTAAATGTCTCCGAAGTGTCAACCTAGACACAAGAACTTAAATATGTATCGTGGATGAAAAGATGTTGAAAACCAATAGTTCTCAGCTGTCTCCTTACACATTTGTGAGGGTAGCTAAAGAGTTTTCAGATCCCCAGTTTACCTATTTTATGAGAAAAAGATAATTCCCCTTAAAATGTGTACTACAAGTTGATATCTTTCTGCAGTTATAGGTGTCATAGTCTGTTATTGTCCATCTCTACAAATGGCATTTTCAATAGAAATATTTAATTTGCTCTTTTAAAATAATCTACAGGAACATTTTCTTAGTTCTTGATCTCAGCCCTTAATGGACTCTAAAGAGGGAACTGGCTCTCTTTGGGATGTTCTTAGACATGGCTCTGTCAGCTTCTCACGTTGCTATGTTGACCCTTTCTCACCCATCCAGACATTCTACCCATTTGACTATGGGCAGTAAGACTGACTTTTAGTTCTAACTTCATGATCTTTTCTCCTAACTCAAAAGTGTAAGTCTTTTTGTCTTCCCTTACCACGAAACTTGTCCCTGGTATAATATTTCTTTACACAAAAATATTAAAAATTCATTTTCACCTTTTGGAGTAAATATATTTAGAAATGTAAAACATATGAATTTAATTTTTCCAAAATATAAATAGAAAAGAATACTATTCAGCCATAAAATATATTTACTCCAAAAGGTGGGAGTGGATTTTATACAGTGTGTGTGTGTGTGTGTTTGTGTGTGTGTGTGTCTGTGTGTGTGTACATATACATATATATGAAATATCAGCATAAAGAAAGTAATAGCTTTGGATAAACAAAATTTAGTTCAATTAAAATGACATTTCAAGATAAAATAACTCCTATGATCACTTATCTTTATAATTTTAAAAGTAATTTATAATAAAATGTTACTCTAGTACAGAAAAAATAAATCTCAGACCAAAAAGACAAAAACAAAAAGAAAAACAAACAAACCAAAACACCAAGCACCATATGCTGTACAGGTACAATATCAAAACGAGGATCACATAGAAGTTGAGAGAAGAATGACTTACATTTTGCAAGATATAATGAGAAATGTATAGGTTGTCAGGTTGTTTGACTGACACAGTTTATAAGAGGGAAATTGTTGGAGCTCTGTGATAGAACAAGGTGGATACAAATAATACTGATGCATTATATTGGAAAATGCTTAAGATGAAGGAATTTGTGTGAAGACTACTTATAGAAATAAGTGTTTAAGGGGATGGATATGTTAATTACCCTAAGTAGATCATCACCAATTGTGATACATATATCATCATATATGTATCATAAATCTATATAAATAACAATATTTTATTAAAATATAAAAAAATTTAAAAAGAGTGTTGATAAAACAACTCAATTTTAAACAATTGCCACAAAAACATGAGGACTAGAGTTTGATTTATTGGGTCCATGTAAAAAGCCAGGTGTAGAGGTGCATAATTTTAATCAAATTCTGAGAGACAGGAAAACCCCTAGGGTTTGGTGGCCAGAAGTCTATGCTAATTGGTGAGTTCAGGACCTAGTGAAAAAACCTGGCAACAAAGTAAAGGAAATAAAAAGAAGAACAAGAGTAAGAGTGAGAGCAGGAGAGAGTGGGAGAGTGAAAGCAAAGGGAGAGAGATTGAGAGAGCAAGAGAGCAAGAGAGCAAGGGTAAGGGGAGGGCAAGAGGGAAGGGGGGAGGGAAGGATGGAGGGAAGGAGGGAGGGAGAGAGGGAGGGAGGGAGGGAAAGAGGGAGGGAGGGAGGAAGGGAGAGATAAAAGTAGATGAAATGGCTTTTGAGATTGACAGCTAAGGTTGACCTCTGGCCTCTACATGTATGCACATAAAATTACATCTGTATCCAAACACATAAATGCACACACACAATTTAAAAAAAAAATAAATCTTCAATCCTTTGCCCTTAAAATATTTTAAAAGCAAGAAACAAGGAAGAAGCATGAATTCTATGCTACAGCTCAAGCAACTAAAGATGTTCTCCAAGATTTGGAATACGATGGTGAGGTTCTGATGTGTAGTGTTCAATAGTCTCATACACTGTGAACTTCACATTGATTTGTAATTGTGTGCTAATATTGGAGTATCTCTAAATTTTAGTTTCCTAAATGGATGTAATTTTTGTGATTGCCACAGGCTTATTATTATAAAACCTGGAAAATTTTGCTATGAAAGAGTGAAGAGCTATTATTAATATAAAGTGAGATAAGAGGTTAAACTGCATATATTAGTTTTGACTTGGTGGCTTTAAAATTTATAGGTCATTTCATTTATTGATTTGTTCCAAATACATATTACTATGATATTATTCACAATTTTTTGTTTTCTTTTTTTTCAATATTTTTATTAGATATTTTCTTAATTTACATTTCAAATGCTATCCAGAAAGTTCCCACCACCCTACGTCCCGCACTGTTCCCCTGCCCACCCACTCCCACTTCTTGGCCCTGGCATTCCCCTGTATTCGGGTATATAAAGATTGCAATACCAAGGGGCCTCTTCTCCCAATGATGGCTGACTAGGCCATCTTCTGCTACATATGCAGCTAGAGACCTGAGCTCTGGTGTTTCTGGTTAGTTCATATTGTTGTTCCTCTTCTAGGGTTGCAGACCCCTTCAGCTCCTGGGGTTCTATCTCTAGCTTCTCCATTGTGGGCCCTGTGTTCCATCATATACATGACTGTGAGCATCCACTTCTGTTCAAGACAGCTTTATCAGGGTCCCTTAAGTAGACACTTGCTGACTTATGCAATAGTGTCTGAGTTTAGTGACTGATTATGGGATGGATCACCCCTGGTTGGGTAGTCTCTATATGGTCCATCCTTTCATCTTAAATCTAAATTTTATCTCTATAACTCCATTCATGTGTATTTTGTTTCCTATTCAAAGGAGGAATGAAGTATCCACGCTCTGGTCTTCCATCTTGATTTTCTTGTGTTTTGCAATTGTATCTTGGGTATTCTAAGTTTCTGGGCTAATATCCATTTATCAGTGAGTGAATATCCAATGAATTCTTTTGTGATTGGGTTACCTCACTAAGGATTATATCCTCCAGATACATCCATTCATAAATTCATTTTTTAATATCAGAGTAGTATTCCATTGTGTAAATGTACCACATTTTCTGTATCCATTCCTCTGTTGAGGGGCATCTAGGTTCTTTCCAGCTTCTGGCTATAATAAATAAGACTGCTATGAACATAGTGGAACATGTGTCCTTTTTACCAGTTGGAACATATTCTGGGTATGTGCCCAGGAGAGGTATTGCAGGATCTTTCAGAGTACTATGTCGAATTTTCTGAGAAAATGCCAGACTGACTTCCAGAGTGGTTGTACAAGCTTGCAATCCCACCAGCAATGGAGGAGTGTTCCTCTTTCTTCACATCCTTACCAGCATCTGCTGTCACCTAAATTTTTGATCTTACCCATTCTGACTGGTATGAGGTAGAATCTCAGTGTTGTTTTTACTTGCATTTCCCTGATGATTAAGGATGTTGAACATTTTTCAGATGTTTCTCAGCTATTCGGAATTCCTCAATTGAGAATTCTTTGTTTAGCTCTGTACCCCATTTTTTAATGGGGTTATTCGGTTTTCTGGAATCCAGCTTCTTTAGCTCTTTGTAGATGTTGGATATTAGTCCCCTATCAGATTTAGGATGGGTAAAAATCCTTTCCCAATCTGTTGTTGGCCTTTTTGTCTTGCTGACTGTATCTTTTGCCTTACAGAAGCTTTGTAATTTTATAAGGTCCCATTTGTCAATTCTTGACCTTACCACACAGGCCATTGCTCTTCTGTCTAGGCATCTTTCCCTTGTGCCCATATCTTAGAGGGTTTTCCCCACTTTCTCCTCTTTAAATTTCAGTGTCTCTGGTTTTATGTGGAGGTCTTTGATCCACTTAGACTTAAGCTTTGTACAAGGAGATAAGAATGGATCAATTCTCGTTCTTTTACATGCTAACAACCAGTTGTGCCAGCACTATTTAATGAAAATGCTGTCCTTTTTCCACTGGATGGTTTTAGCTCCCTTGTCAAAGATCAAGTGACCATAGGTGTGTGGATTCATTTCTGGGTCTTCAATTCTATTCCATTGATCTATCTGTCTGTTGCTGTACCAGTACCATGCAGTTTTTATCACAATTGCTCTGTAGTACAGCTTAATGTCAGGCATGGTGATTCCCACTGAGGTACTTTTATTGTTGAGAATAGTTTTTGTTATACTAGGTTGCGGCGCGCCTCCCTGCCTCCTCCATCGACCAGCAAGAAAGACACGCCACCACCAGGATCTTCTCATTCAGCTTTATTCTGGAGCACCTTGCTTGTAGTTCCCAGGTACCTGAACAGCAGCAGAGCTGCTGCTTTTATACACTCCCAGGGAAGGGGGAGGGGTGTCATAGTGGTTGCTGATTGGTGCACCAAGCCATACCTCATTTGCATGTGGCCCATTCATTGGTGCCACAAGCCACAGCCATTAGCATATTTTCCCTACATTGGTACTACAAGCAGTGCCTCATTAGCCTATTTTCCCTTCGGGAGGGGCTACTGCCTCAGGAGGCCTGAGGAGAGAGCTGCGCATGCGCACTAGGCTCTCCTCCCTGGCAGCCTGCCGGCCCCGCGCCATCTTGTAATGGGGCGGAGCCGCAGGCTCCCCGGAGCCGCAGGCCTTCCCGGAGCTGCACAGCCTTCCCGGAGCTCGGGCGGCTTCGCCGGTCAGGGCTCGGGCGGCTTCGCTGCGTTCGGGGCTCGGGTGGCTCTCGCCGAGGTCGGGGCTCGGGTGGCAGCTCTCGCTGCGGTCGGGGCTTGGGCGGCTCTCGCCGCCTGCCTTGGTCGGGGCTCGGGCGGCGGCTCTCGTGGCCGGCCTCGGTCGGGGCTTGGGGATCCCTGGAGGCGGAGCCTCTCGGAGCCAGGGGCTTCTCGGAGGCGGGGCCTCTCAGAGCCCAGGGATCCCCGGAGGCGGGGCCTCTCGAAGCCCTGGGCTTCTCGGAGGCGTTTGCTGGGGAGGCCCAGGTGTGGCTTCCTACATCTCCCCCTTCTTTATTAATTAAATATGAAGTCCTGCAAATCTGGTCAGCGAACACCCCGGCCTGAGGGAGTAGCCTTTGACAAGTGACTGATAGGAAATCGGGCTACCATCAGACAGGACCACCAGTCTGTCTCTGCAGAGATCTGGAGTAGGAGGAGATGCCACCAGCATGTTGCTGGCAGACTTGGCTGTAACAGAGGTGAAACAGAGGTCAAATCCCTTGTGTAATTGTGAGACATTGTAATGAATTTCCGCCCTAGTCGTTGAGCTATAGGCATACTTTAGCATACCCATCTCTGTTATACTGTATTGTGACACTCTGTCAGCAAAATTAAGTTTCCTTACTCCATCATCCTTTGAGGTGGTATAGTGAGAGTCATTAGGTCTGTCCCTAAACCGGGGAAGTATCAGCAAACCAGTCTGCTAGGAAATCATTACAGACTTTTAAGAAAGACCAACCAGAACTCGGGCGAAATGCCCTCCTCTATGGCCATCAGGGCTTGAATAACGGCAGCCTTCTGCCGAGCCTGAGTGCGTCTCATACGACATAACAACCAGAGGCAAAGTACACAACCCGCAAACACCAGGACATCCCAGCCCATTCTTTAGAAAAGTAAAAGGCATTGGACAACCAAGAGGTGACATCTCTCAACGTGACAGGGTCGACTCTGGTGCCATTCAGGATGGAAATCTGGATAAGGACCTTCTGGAACAGTCGTTCTGCCTCTGCACTCCAATTCCCTTGAAGATACTCCGACAACTCCCTGCTGCGTCTTCCACGGGAGGGGGCACTCTTTGTATCAGTGTCTCAGTATCCAAATTGGTTCTTTGTCCCTAGGAAAAAACACAAACCGTTCCCCGGGACTGTGAAATGACCGGGTCTGGACCTAGCCATGACCTGTATAACACATCTTTCCATTTAACATATTGTGAATGTATAGGAATTATAGCAGCGTGCCTGTCAGCTGCTGAAAGGCCATTGCTATAATGGTTTTAATTCATAATTTGGAATCTTCAGGTAACATCGAACCCAATTAATGTCACCTAATAATCTTTGGAAATCATTTAAAGTCCTCAAATTATCCTTCTTAAACTCTACCTTTTGTGGCACTATCTGTTTTGTTCCCACTTTGGCTCCTACATAATCTCAAAAGCTATAGATATTAATCTTAACATCCTGTCCAGGTAAACAACCACTCTCTTTCAGCTCTGCATCGAGCTGTCCACCTAGGTTGAGGAGGTGCTGCTTTACTTGTGGGATGCCCATATTTGGAATAAGCCACAGGACTCCATCCTGATACCAAAGAAACCATCTTATGCATCCCACATGGACTCTTTTTATAGGAGCACAAAAGCTACCCTTCCTTTTCCATGACTGTGGATGGCAATTGCAAAGATTTACTGGTTCCAAAAATCCTAAGAAAAACCATAGCATCCACTCTAGTTCCACACTTGCTTTCAATGTGCCCTGATTCCAGGCAAAATCTAGGTCTCTGCCAAGTTTGTCACAGCAGAGAACAGTAAGACTCCCCGATACCGCAAACCAAAGGGCCACGGTATCACACTCCTTCAAAAACCTATCAAGGGTGGATTGTTTGATTTTTAAAATTTTTGCTATAAGCAGCTCCTGAAGAGCCAAAAAAATTGTCACGCTTACTCTTCACGGGTACCAATAAATGAGGAAAAGATTGACGTGAGGAAAAGAAATAACAGAGAATGGGCTCTGGAAAGAGAACAGGGTAAATGGACCCTTGAAATATGAATGAGACGGAGCAGGGAATGACCCTTGGAATAACAGAGAATGAGCTCTTGGAATAACAGAGAATGGGCTCTTGGAATAACAGAGATATCCGAGAACTTTATTGTCTCTTATCTGAGAACTTTCTCTTGTCCCATTTACCTGGAAACTTTACTGAGGTTTATCTTCTTCTGACCTTTTGTTGCTTTACTTTTGAGCTGATACCCTTTATCATCTAGGTGCTATTGCTCCCTCTCATTTTTAACAGCCTCCTCATCCACCTCTTCTTCTGAAGAGAAGTCGAGGTTGGAAAGCTACAATTCCTTGAGAGAGAGGTAAATCCCCTTTTCTTCTTCCCCTTAATATTTAATAGGTTCTAGCCTCCCCTTTGCTGTCAGCATAACCTCTCTAAAATATTCCGGGAAGCTTACCAGTACCACCACTCCTAGCTGATGAGTTCTGATCCCACGAAGATAATCTTCAATTCCTGAAGAGTTCCCACGAAGATCTTCTTCAGATCCCACGAAGACCTTCTTCAGATCCCACGAAGATCTTCTTCAGATCCCACGAAGATCTTCTTCAGATCCCACGAAGATCTTCTTCAGTTCCCACGAAGATCTTCTTCAGTTCCCACGAAGATCTTCTTCAGTTCCCACGAAGATCTTCTTCAGATCATCTTCGGTTCCCGGGTTCTCAGCACCACTTGCGGCGCGCCTCCCTGCTTCCTCTGTCGACCAGCAAGAAAGACACGCCACCACCAGGATCTTCTCATTCAGCTTTATTCTGGAGCGCCTTGATTGTAGTTCCCAGGACCCTGAACATCAGCAGAGCTGCTGCTTTTATACACTCCCAGGGAAGGGGGAGTGGTGTCATAGTGGTTGCTGATTAGTGCACCAAGCCATACCTCATTTGCTTGTGGCCCATTCATTGGTGCCACAAGCCACAGCCATTAGCATATTTTCCCTACATTGGTACTACAAGCAGTGCCTCATTAGCATATTTTCCCTTCGGGAGGGGCTACTGCCTCAGGAGGCCTGAGGAGAGAGCTGCGCATGCGCACTAGGTTCTCCTCCCTGGCAGCCTGCCGGCCCTTTGCCATCTTGTAATGGGGTGGAGCCGCAGGCCTTCCCGGAGCCGCACGGCCTTCCCGGAGCTCGGGCGGCTTCGCCGGTCAGGGCTCGGGCGGCTTCGCTGCGTTCGGGGCTCGGGCGGCGGCTCTCGCCCTGGTCGGGGCTCGGGCGGCGGCTCTCACCGCGGTCAGGGCTCGGGCGGCGGCTCTCGCCGCAGGCCTCCGTCGGGGCTTGGGGATCCCTGGAGGCGGAGCCTCTCGGAGCCCGGGGCTTCTCGGAGGCGGGGCCTCTCAGAGCCCAGGGATCCCCAGAGGCGGGGCCTCTCTGAGCCCGGGGATCCCCAGAGGCGGGGCCTCTCGGAGCCCGGGGATCCCCGGAGGCGGGGCCTCTCGGAGCCCTGGGCTTCTCGGAGGCGTTTGCTGGGGAGGCCCAGGTGTGGCTTCCTACACTAGGTTTTTTTATTATTTCAGATGAATTTGCAAATTGCTCTTTCTATCTCAGTGAAGAATTGAGTTGGAATTTTGATGGAGATTGTGTTGAATCTGTAGATTGCTTTCGGCAGGATAGCCATTTTGATAATATTAATCCTGCCAATCTATGAGCATGGGGGATCTTTCCATCTTCTGAGATCTTCTTCAATTTCTTTCTTCAGATACTTGAAGTTCTTGTCATAAAGATCTTTCACTTCCTTAGTTAGAGTCACACCAAGTTATTTTATAGTATTTGTGACTATTGTGAAGGGTGTTGTTTCCCTAATTTCTTTCTCATCCCTTTTATCCTTTGTGTAGAGAAAGGCCATTGATTTGTTTGAGTTAATTTTATATCCAGCTACTGCACTGAAGCTGTTTATCAGGTTTAGGAGTTCTCTGGTGGAATTTTTGGGGTTCCAAATATATGCTATCATATCATCTGCAAATAGTGATCTTTTAACTTCTTCTTTTCCAATTTGTATCACCTTGATCTCCTTTTTTGTCGAATTGCTCTGGCTAGGATTTCAAGTACTATATTGAATAGGTAGGGTGAAAGTGGGCAGCCTTTTCTATTCCCTGATTTTAATGGGATTGCTTCAGCTTCTCTCCATTCACTTTGATGTTGGCTACTGGTTTGCTGTATATTGCTTTTGCTATGATTAGGTATGGGCCTTGAATTCCTGATCTTTCCAACACTTTTATCATGAAAGAGTGTTTGATTTTATTAAATGCTTTCTTAGCATCTAATGATATGATCATGTGATTTTTGTCTTTGAGTTTGTTTATATAGTAGATTACGTTGATAGATTTCCATATATTAAACCATCCCTGCATTCCTGGGATGAAGCCTACTTGGTCATGATGGATGATTGTTTTGATGTGTTCTTGGATGCAGTTTGTGAGAAATTTATTGATTATTTTTGCATCGATATTCATGAGGGAAATTGGTTTGAGGTTCTCTTTCTTTGTTGNAGACTATTGATGACTGCTTCTATTTCTTTAGGGGAATGGGACTGTTTAGATTGTTAATCTGATCCTGGCTTAACTTTGATACCTGGTACTGTCTAGGAAATTGTCCATTTCATCCAGGTTTTCTAGCTTTGTTGATTATAGCCTTTTGTTGTAGGATCTGATGATGTTTCAGATTTCCTCAAGTTCCATTGTTATGTCTCCTTTTTCCTTTCTGATTTTGTTAATTAAGAGACTGTCCCTGTGCCCTCTAGTGTGTCTGGCTAAGGCTTTATCTATCTTGTTGATTTTTCTCAAAGAACCAGCTCCTGGTTTGGTTGATTCTTTGAATAGTTCTTTTTGTTTCTACTTGGTTGATTTTGGCCCTGAGTTTGATTATTTCCTGCCTTCTGCTCCTCTTGGGCGAATTTGCTTCCTTTAGTTCTAGAGCTTATAAGTGTGCTGTCAAGTTACTAGTGTATGCTCTCTCTATTTTCTCTTTGGGGGCCCTCAAGGCAATGAGTTTTCCTCTTAGGACTGCCTTTATTGTGTCCCATAAGTTTGGGTATGTTGTGGCTTCATTTTCATTAAACTCTAGAAAGTCTTTAATTTCTTTCTTTATTTCATCCTTGACTAAGGAATCATTGAATAGAGTGTTGTTCAGTTTTCATGAGAATGTTCGCTTTCTATTATTTATGTTGTTATTGAAGATCAGCCTTAGTCCATGGTGGTCAGATAGGATGAATGGGATAATTTCAATATTTTTGAATCTGTGGAGGCCTGTTTTGTGACCAATTATATGGTCAGTTTTGGAAGAGGTACCATGTGGCGCCGAGAAGAATGTATATCCTCCAGTTTTAGGATAAAATGTTTTGTAGATATTTGTTAAATCCATTTGTTTCATGACTTCTGTTAGTGTCCATGTGCCTCTGTTTAGTTTCTGTTTCCAGGATCTGCCCATTGGTGAGGGTGGGGAGTTGAAGTCTCCCACTATTATTGTGTGAGGTAAAATGTGTGCTTTGAGCTTTACTACTGTTTCTTTAATGAATGTGGCTGCCCTTGTATTTGGAGCATAGATATTCAGAATTGAAAGTTCCTATTGGCTGATTTTACCTTTGATGAGTAAGAAGTGCCCCTCCTTGTCTTTTTTTATAACTTTGAGTTGAAAGTCAATTTTATCCGATATTAGAATGGCTGCTCCAGCTTTTTTCTTCGGACCATTTGCGTGGAAAACTGTTTTCCAGCCTTTAACCCTAAGGTAGTGTCTGTCTTTTTCCCTAAGGTCCTTTTCCTGTAAGCAGCAAAATGTGGGTCCTGTTTGTGTAGCCAGTCTATTAGTCTATGTCTTTTTATTGGGGAATTGAGTCCATTGATGTTAAGAGAAATTAAAGAAAAGTAGTTGTTGCTTCCTGTTATTTTTGTTGTTAAGGTTGGGATTCTGTTCTTGTGGCTGTCTTCTTTTAGGTTTGTTGAATGATTACTTTTTTGCTTTTTCTAGGGTGTAGTTTCCGTTCTTGTTTTGGTGGTTTCCCTTTATTTTCCTTTGAAGGGCTGGATTCCTGGAAAGATATTGTGTGAATTTGGTTTTACTATGGAATACTTTCATTTCTCCATATATGTTAATTGAGAGTTTTGCTGGATATAGTAACCTGGGTTGGCATTTGTGTTCTTTTAGGGTCTGAATAACATCTGTCCAGAATCTTCTGGCTTTCATAGTCTCAGGTGAGAAGTCTGGTGTAATTCTGATAGGCCTGCCTTTATATATTACCTGACCTTTTCCCCTTACTGCTTTTAATATTCTATCTTTATTTAGTGCATTTGTTGTTTTGATAATTATGTGTCGGGAGCAATTTCTTTTCTGGTCCAGTGTATTTGGAGTTCTGTAGGCTTCTTGTATATTCATGGGCATCTCTTTCTTTAGGTTTGGGAAGTTTTCTTCTATTATTTTGTTGAAGATATTTGCTGTCCCTTTAATTTGAAAATCTTCTTTTTCATCTACTCCTATTATCTATAGGTTTGGTCTTCTCATTGTGTCCTGGATTTCCTGGATGTTTTGAGTTATGATCTTTAGGCATTTTGCATCTTCTTTGATTGTTGTGCCCATGTTCTCTATGGAATCTTCTGCACCCAAGATTCTCTCTTCCATCTCTTGTATTCTGTTGCTGATACTCACATCTATGGTTCCTGATTTCTTTCCTAGTGTTTCTATCTCCAAAGTTGTCTTACTTTGGGTTTTCTTTATTATTTCTATTTCCTTTTTTAAGTTCTGGATGGTTTTGTTTAATTCCATTACCTGTTTGGTTGTGTTTTCCTGTAGTTCTTTAAAGGAATTTTGTGTTTCCTCTTTAAGGACTTTTACCTCTTTAGCATTGTTCTCCTGCATTTCTTTAAGTGAGTTATTCATATCCTTCTTCATGTCCTCTACCAGCACCATGAGATAAGATTTTAAATCTGAGTCTTGCTTTTCGGGTGTGTTGGGTTATCCAGGACTGGCTGAAGTGGGAGTGTTGGGTTCTGATGAAGGTGAGTGGTCTTGGTTTCTGTTATTACATTTGCCTTTCACCATCTGGTAATCTCTGGAGTTGGTTGTTATAGTTGTCTCTGGTTGGAGCTTGTTCCTCCTGTGATTCTTTTGGCCTCTGTCAGCAGACCTGGAAGCCCAGCTCTCTCCTGAATCTCAGTGGTCAGTGTAGTCTCAGCAGGGCAGCTCTCCTTTTGCAGGGAAGGTGCATGGAGTTTTGGTGTTCAGACCTGCCTCTTAGGTAAAGTTGAAGACCCTATATAGGGCCTTTCCTAGAAGATGTGTGGCCTCTGAGGTCTGCACACTCACCTGCACAGACTGGTCCCTGTGGGAGCCTTTGTAGTCTGTGAGCTGACCTGAACAGACAGGTCTCTGAGAGACCTGGCACCCAATGTGGCTCTCTCACCAGTTCAGGCAGGGAAATCCCTCCCAGACAGAGGGAGAACTCTAGTCACATGGGGAGGGAGCCTGGATGTCTAGAGCCCCAAGCTGGGTCTGTTGCAAAAGGTGCACTGCTCAGCTGTTTGTTCACTCACCCTTTGCAGTCCTTGAGCTGACCTGTGCAGGCTGGGTCTGAGCTACCTAGGATCCATTATCAATTTTTCATTTTCATGTGGTAGAAATGACCTTAGAGAAATATTTTTCACCATGTATTTGGATTCTGTTTTCATTGATCCAGAGACTCCAACTGTCAATTCTCTCTAGCTTTGCTTTCAGGTTATATATCTTTATCCAAGTGTTCCCTGCTCTGAAGTTTCCCTCTTCTCCACTGTACAGGCTTAGAGACAGCCTTGACAATGGTTCTACACTTGCATCATTACTACTTAACCTAATTGAAAACTGCTGTCTCCTAACAGCCACTACTCTGATAGGATCAACTCAGCCTTCAATCACAGGCCAGCTTTACACAGGAGCTCTAACCCCTAAGCACCACCGTATTATACAGAGGGACTTACCATTAATGATTCAAGCTTGATGCTCATTTTTTCACTTGAGATATTTCCTATATCCTCTGGCTCAGATGAAGACTCGAAGTTGAGAAACTTGGGGTACCAGTGTTTTGAATACCAACTCAGAAAGATGACACAAAACAAATGTTCAGAAAATTATCCAATAACCAATATCATGAAATAGCATCTAGGATTTGAAGATATCACAGAGAATATGCTTGTTAGCCTTGAAGAACACTGATATACTACTTTCCTTGGTGCTAAGTTTCATCCATACTCTGTGCCAGGCCTTTAAAGGAAATTGTTGCCTCTTACCTTCTGTGGTCCAAAAGATGCTGGGTTATGATCAGTGTATTCTGGAAGCATCTGGAGTCCTTGTCTTGATTTTTTTTTTTTTTTGAAATCCCTCAATTAGTGGGATTGGATGGTAAATTTGAGGTGAAAAGTAGCAACATTCTTTTGGTTGCTAGAGTGGCATTCATACTCTGCAACAAAATGTCCCTTGGTGAAACTGTCTAGACTAAACAGGCTCATTTGTCAGTTCAGATGTGACATTTCTTATGTTTCTATATAACCTGTCTTAGATTACAGTGTGAATATCTTTTAAACAAAGGAAAACAAGGACATCTAATTCTTTATATCTGAACTGTTCTGTTTGTTCATAGCAGTGTGAGCCTACTGAGGTATACATGGCAGATACCATTGTCTTTCCAATGGGTAACTGACTTGCCTCCTTCCATTCCCTTCCAGTTGTGGCACTGTTTGCCTCTTGCATGGATTTTTTTTTTTTTTCTGTAGCTATAATTTTTTGATATTTGCTTCAAGGGTTATCAGTACCATGAAGTGGAAGCTTTGAGTATTTTGCTGAGTACTCCATAAAAGATAATGCTTGCTAGTAGGTTTCCTTCACTGGAGTTTACAAACAATGAAACAAGCAAGCTACTTTAACACGATTGTCAGGCACTGGTAGAGCCCTTCAGGATACAGCTATATCAGGCTCCTGTCAGCAAGCATTTGTTGACATCCACAATAGTGTCTGGGTGTGATGACAGTATATGGGATGGATCTCCAGGTGGGGCAGTGTCTGCCTTTCCTTCAGTCTCTAGTCCAAACTTTGTCTCTGTAACTCCTTCCATAGGTAGTTTGTTCCCCTTCTAAGAAGAACCAAAGTATCTACTTTTTGGTCTTCCTTCTTCTTGGGCTTCATGTGGTCAGTGAATTGTATCTTGGTTATTCCAAACTTCTGTGCTAATATCCACTTATCAGTGACAGCATACAATGTGTGTTCTTTTGTGGTTGGGTTACCTCATTCAGGAAGATATTTTCTGGTTCCATCCATTTTCCTGAGAATTTCATAAATTCATACTTTTTAATAGCTGAGTAGTACCCCATTGTATAAATGTATCACATTTTCTGTACCCATTTCTCTGTTGAGAGACATCTGGGTTCTTTCCAGTTTCTGGCTATTATAAATAAGCCTGCTATGAACATAGCAGTAGAGCATGTGTCTTTATTACACATTGGAACATCTTCTAGGTATATGCCAAGGAGTGATATAGCTGGGTCCTCAGGAAATACTATGTCCAGTTTTCTGAGGAAACACCAGACTGATTTCCAGAAGGGTTATAGAAACTTGCAATCCTACCAGCAATGGAGGAGTCTTCCTCTTTCCCCACATCTGCTGTCACGTGAGTTTTTTATCTTAGCCATTCTAACTGCTGTGAGATGGAATCTCAGGGTTGTTTTGATTTGCATTTCCTTGATGACTAAGGATGTTGAACATTTCTTTAGGTGCTTCTCAGCCATTTGATATTCTTCAGTTGAGAATTCTGGGTACCCTTGCATTTGGAGCATAGATGTTTAGAATTGAGAGTTCTTGATTAATTTTTTGATGAGTTTGAAGTGTCCTTCCTTATCTTTTTTGATGACTTTGGCTTAAAGTCGGTTTTATTCAATGTTAGCATGGCTACTCCCATTTGTTTCTTGGGACCAATTGCTTGGAAAATTGTTTTCTAGCCCTTTATTCTGAGCTAGTGTTTGTCTTTGACACTGGAGTGCATTTCATGTAAGCAGCAAAATGCTGGGTCCTGTTTCCACATCCAGTCTGTTAGTCTGTGTCTATTTATTGGAGAATTTAGTGCATTGATGTTAAGAGATATTAAGGGATAGTGATTGTTGCTTCCTGTTTTTGTTGTTATTGTTGTTGTTAGAGGTGGAATTATGTTTATGTGGCTATCTTCTTTTGGGGTTGTTGAAAGAAGATTACTTTTTTGCTTTTCTAGGCTGTGGTTTCCCTCATTGTGTTCATGTTTTCCATCTATTATCCTTTGTAGGGCTGGATTTGTGGAAAGATATTGTGTAAATTTGGTTTTGTCATGGAATACTTTGGTTTCACCATCTATGGTAATTGAGAGTTTTGCTGGGCATAATAGTCTGGGTTAGCATTTGTTTTCTCTTATGGACTGTATGAGTGAGATCTCACAAGGATCTTCTAGCTTTCATAGTCTCTGGTGAGAAGTCTGGTGTAATTCTGATAGGTCTGCCTTTATGTTACTTGACCCTTTTCCCTTCTGCTTTTAATATTCTTTCTTTGTTTAGTGCATTTGGTGTTTTGATTATTATGTGACAGTAGGAATTTCTTTTCTGGTCGAAACTTTTTGGAGTTCTATAGGCTACTTGCATGTTCATGGGCATCTCTTTCTTTAGGTTAGAGAAGTTTTCTTCTATAATTTTGTTGAAAATATTTACTGTCCCTTTAAGTTGGGAATCTTCACTCTCTTCTATACCTATTAATCTTAGGTTTGGTCTACTCATTGTGTCCTGGCTTTCCTGAATGTTTTGGGTTAAGAGCTTTTTGCATTTTGCATTCTCTTTGACTGTTGTGTTAATATAGTATCTTCTGCAGCAGAGATTCTCTTTACTATCTCTTGTATTCTGTTGGTAATGCTTCTATCTATGATTCCTGGTCTCTTTCCTTGGTTTTCTATCACCAGGATTGTCTCCCTTTGTGATTTCTTTATTGTTTCTATTTCCATTTTTAGATCCTGGATGGTTTGTTCAGTTCCTTCACTTGTTTGGTTGTATTTTCCTGTAATTCTTTAATAGATTTTTGTCCTTCCTCTTTAAGGTCTTCTACCTGTTTACTTATGTTTTTTGTTTTATTTTTTGTATTTATTAAAGGTAGTTATTTATGTCCTTGTTAAATTCCTCTATCATCATCACGAGATGTGATTATAAATCAGAGTCTTGATTTTCTGGTGTGTTGAGATAATCAGGGTTCACTGTGGTGGGAGAACTGGGTTCTAATGATGCCAAGTAGTCTTGGTTTCTGTTGTTTATGTTCTTGAGCTTGCCTTTTGCCATCTGGTTATCTCTGGTGTTAACTGGTCTTACTCTCTGACTTTGGCTTGTCCCTCTTGCAAGCCTGTTTGTCAGTACTCTTGGGAGACCAGTTCTCTTTCGGAGGAATTTGAGTATAGAGAAGTATGTTACAGGGTCAACTCTGGAGTACAGACAGAGACCAGAAGGATCCTGTCCATAACTGATCCTTTGTTCCTGTTTCCTGATGGCTCTGTGAGTATCCCTCTTGGGCCAGGAATTTGAAGGGAAGTGGTGGTCTTACCTGTGTTCACAGATGTATAGGCACTTCTGGGAAACCAGCTCTCTCCTGGTGGTATTTGTTATGTAACTCTGTGGCTCAGGATCAGCTCTGGGCCCAGATGGAGACTGGAAGATTCCTGCCCCAGGCAGACCCTTGGTTACTGTGTCCTGAGGGTTCTGGGCTGGTTTCTCTGAACATCAATGGTTGTCCTACCTGCACTCACTGGCTTGTCTGCACTCCTGGGAGGCTCACTCCCTCCTGGCACTATTTGGGTATGGAGCCCAGTGGCAGAGGATCTATTACAGGCAGAGACAGAAACTGGAAGCAAACAGTTGTTTTTACAAACAACTTCAGTGATGCTAAATTCAGTGCTCAGATAATAACTTTCATTTTTATCTGAACTATTATCATCAACTTCTTGGGACATTTTTTTCCTTTGGTTTCCTCTGTGAGAGAGTAAAATATTCTGGTATCTTTTTTGATCCTACTTACCTATTCTTGTTAGCAGTTGTTTGCATGATGTCTATACATTGACATACCACTGGGCAAAATGGTTCAATTTGTCAATGTCATATTTATATCTTATAGGAGCATACTTTTAGCTTTATGCCTTTGAAAACTATGCAAATATTGAAGACCTCAAATTTATATATCCATCCTGAAATGCTATTTTAAACCCCAGACATTTCTTCCTGAATACCTAATAGACATATCAAATTTTATATGACTAAAGTTGAGTGTCTGCCTCCATAATCCTATACTTTCTATTATTTTATATATTACTAATTCAACTATTTAAAGTGTTCAGGCTAACTACCTGAGAGTAATCACACTCCTCTCTTCTCTCCTACATCTCCTGTTTAAATCCTACAATGCATGTGTGTATGTGTGTGTGTGTGTGTGTGTGTGTGTGTGTGTGTGTATTCATTATCAGACTACCTATATAATTTGTGAGTATGGTATAAAATAAAGGGTGTAACCATTTATTCAAAATTGTTAAGACTTTTAAGATTATGAGAATAAATGATTAAGGCCGAGATTAAAATACCTCCCTATAGCTCCCCTTCACAACCTACTGATTACAGTTATCAACTTGACTTTCTTGGAAGTCAAACATATTATAAAGAAAAAATGTATTTAATGCACTTAGAGTACTAAACTTAGAGCCACAGTGCACTATAGCTTAGGCTCATAGTGCACTGCAGAAATGCTCACTGGGGCTCATCGGGAGCTGTGGATCACTGTTTCTCCTGTTGTCCTGGATGACCAGAAGTGTGAAGCATAGTATACAAGCTATCAGTAGTTCAGGGAAAAGATGAAAACCCAGAATGTCAAACAGGGCTTCTACTAAATACTTTTGCACTAACATAATTAAAATTTCTAAATCCTATATATGTCACCCTTTTTTCTCCCCCAGGATCCCATACCACCATACTCACCTCCTGGAATTCTTGTGACTGATTTTCCAGTGGGTTTCTCTTTATGTCTTGCTATTCCTTTGAGCTTATTTATAAATTTGAGTAGGTAGATGCACCTACTGGAGAATAAATGAAAAAAATATATATATATACTGTTCACTTCTGGTAATAACTATTTCTCTCTTGAATCCAGTGTCAACACACTACCTCATGCCTAGATAACTGCAGTGTCCTACAAACTTCCCCAAAATCACTCTCCTGAAGTTGATCTGCTCCTTCACAAACCAGGATGATATTTATGAAGCACTTTTTCATTGCTTCACTGCCTAATACACAAAATCTTCATTTAGTACTACTTAAGAGAACGTCTTCCCACTGTTTCAAAGCTACTATAGTGTAGCTAAACTTCACACACACACACACACACACACACACACACACACACACACACACACAGACACACCCCTTTGTGACCTGTGGTTTCTCTTTCTCTCCAAACTGTTCATATTTATCTCCATATTTACTCTTAGTTCTGCTGGTAGAATTTGCTTTAATTTTGGGGTTCCAAATATTCTGCTCTCATTTGCATCCCACATCCCCAAAGTCTTCTCTGCATGTCACTTTTCACAGACTAACCTACATTATCAAATTGGCTCAACTTAGATATTTGAACTAACTGATAATGTCCTTTTATTACTCTATATTTATGACACAAAATATGTTCTATTTACCTTATTATTTTCATATTTGTCTAAAGAGCACTTTGATGGTGTTTACCAATATATACAAACAATATTAATTCCCTTCCATTCACTAGTGTCTATATTCATGCTGTTTTGTGAGTGTTTATGTTTATGGGGATTGAATCTTACCTTTATATTATAGGGAAGCACTCAGTCACTAAGCTATATCCATAGGCCTTGTTACTTGGAAGCAAGATCTCATTTGTAACTTGGGGTAACTTTGAACATCCTATGTATCCCAAGATGATTTCAAACTCATGATCCTCATTCTTCCATTTACAGAGTGTTGGGATTACAGGCATGTGTCACCATTTCTGACTTCAGAATTCCCCATTTAAAATCAAAAGTAAATTGGTCACATATCATTTCACCTAGCAAGTACTTATTAAACAGTAACAACACATTTTCTTCAGATTTTCTTTTGTAATTTAAACCCAGAGAATTGCTTAATACACACTTATCTGTTGACTGATTATAGAAAAGATCTCAGGTTATTCTTAGAAAGTGATTTATTGAACATATTCTATATATGATCAATAAACCACTGAGTATTCAAAAAACCAAAGGAGACTTATTTGAAGCGGTTACAGAAAGAACATTCAAGTTACCTGGAATAAGGACAGTCATTGTCTTAGTTACTTTTCTATTGCTGTGTTAAAACACTAGGATCAAGGAAATTTATAGAATAGTTTGTTGGCCTTACAGTTTCCAAGGATTAGTTCATGACCACCATTTTTGGGAGCATGGTTGCAAGCAGGGAGACATTGTACTAAAGAAGTAGTTAAGAACTTACATCTAAAGCACAAGGCAGAGAGAAAGTGCTGGAAATTATGTGGACTTGGAAAGCTCAAAACTGGTCCTTGGTAGCATACCTCCTCCGAGAAGGTCATAATCCCTAATTCTTCCCAAACAGTTCCATCAACTTATAACCAAGTATTTAAGTATATGTGCCTATGGAGACTATTCTCATTCAAACATCACAGTCATTGATTAAGTACTTGCCAAATACTCCACCATAAGGATTTACGCAGATAAACAAGTTTCATTTCCAGGACAAGTTCTTTGGTTGTGAGCAGCCTAAGGAACTCTCTTAGAGCACCAAGCCAGAGGACACAATGAGTCAAATAATGTCTGAGGTCGAAGCCCATCCACTGAGAAAAACTGTCTTATAGTTTTATTTACTGTAACATTTTAAGAAGCTGTACTATGTCCATGATTTTAGTCTGTATTTCTCTGTGCATTTTGTTAAATATCTGTTTTACTGTTTCTGAGACCCACAAAAAAAAAATCTTTGCACTTCATTTCTTTTAGCTATCAGAGGAAAATATAGCCGACAATTCTCCGTTTTATGTTATGTCCTCTTTTCAGCTGTCTTGGCAGCCCAGGGGGCCACATGGTGAGGATACAGCACCATCTTCCAATCATTCTACCACTGGGACAAGAATTTCAAAGATCTGCCAGTTTTACAAATGAGTTTCAGAAAGCCTTGTTTTCAATAGTTGAGTTTAAAAACATTCTAAATTACATTTACTACAGTTGTCTAAATCCTTTTTTTTTTTTTCCTGGCCTATCGTTCTGAGTTGCAGCTTAATTTTTCACTGTCTCATTTTAATTTCTCTCTTTTTCTTTTCTACATGCCATCCTCTCACTCATTATTCTTTGTCTCCTCCTTGTTTCTGGCTTTTCTTCCTGCAGCTGGGCTTCAGCTAGACAGAGTGGACGCAGCTGGCCAGCCATTTGCACATTCTTCCCTGATATGATTATTTCTTTGAGGTAAAACATCATTTTAGAAATATTACTCAACAATTAAATGTTTCTATTCTCTTTAAATTCCATGTCTGAAAGTCTGCCAATAAGTCCCCTCAGAGTGGTTTGTACTTGTTTAATCCTTTCCTGTTGTGCATTGTTTGACTTGTTCTCTGTCTTTCATGTTACGATTTTCATAATTCTAACATCCTGTTTCTGCATAATTGTCAATATTGGCTCAGTTCAACTTTCCCCCGCCCCC
Organism: Mus minutoides; assembly: GCA_902729485.2. Classification (NCBI taxonomy): domain Eukaryota; kingdom Metazoa; phylum Chordata; class Mammalia; order Rodentia; family Muridae; genus Mus; species Mus minutoides. The sequence goes on from LR749981.1 coordinate 411,614, forward strand.
TGTCCGGAGCAGGACAATTCACTGACTGCTTTTTACTTCTAATTTTTGGATGTTTTTTTTTTCTCTCTCTTTATTAGATATTTTCTTCATTTACATTTCAAGTGTTATCCAGAAATTTCCCCATACCCTCCCCCATCCCCGCCCTGCTCCCCTACCCACCCCCTCCCACATAATGGCCCTGGCATCCCCCTGTACTGGGGCATATAAAGTCTGCATGACCAAGGGGCCTCTCCTCCCAATGATGGCCAACTAGGCCATCTTCTTCCATATATGCAGCTAGAGACATGAGCACAGGGGGAACTAGTTAGTTCATGTTATTCTTCCACCTATAGGGTTGAAGACCCCTTCAGCTCCTTGGGTACTTTCTCTAGCTCCTTCCTTGGGANTTCCAACTAATAGCTGATTGTGAGCATCCACTTCCGTGTTTGCCAAGCACTGGTATAGCCTCCCATGAGACAGCTATATCAGGGCCCTTTCAGCATTATCTTGCTGGCATATGCAATAGTGTTTGTTTTTGGTGGCTGATTATGGGAAGGATCCCTGGGAGCCGCAGTCACTGGTTGGTCCATCCTTTTGATTCAGCTTTACACATGATCTCTGTAACTCCTTCAATGTGTGCTTTGTTCTTAATTCTAGGAAGGGGCGAAGAGACCACATTTTGAACTTCATTCTTCTTGAGTTTCATGTGTTTAGTAAATTGTATCTTGGGTAGTCTAGGCTTCTGGGCTAGTATCCACATATCAGTGAGTACATGTTATGTGAATGTTTCTTCATTTATATAAATCAAGCCTCAAAAGATTTCAGAACTGGGGGTAGGTATCACGTAGCTTTCAATGACTTTAGTTTTTCCACAGTGTTCTTGGTTTGAAGAAATAACAATTTTGATTGAAATCATTATTAATGTATAGAATTGTGTTCATGAGAATGTGATTTGCAGTAAGAACCCAACACTATCTGATCCTGTGTGTTATTTCTAAGAGAAAAAAAATCTAGTTATCCTAGAGTTTCTGAGAGCAAAGTTGAAGCTGGTTTTTCAATGGAATCTTCAAATACTTAAATACCTGGTTCTCACTAATCCGTAGAGCAATTATTATTCACTGTGCCTAAATAATGGACCAGGAGACGTAAGTCAAATGATGCTTTTCAACAATGACACCCAAAAGAGGGGTCACTGACATGTTTTGTAAAGCACAGTATGGTGCCATGGGAGAGGGGTGCCTTAGCAGGCCCATACTGAGGCTTCAGCCCCTGAGGTACCAGTCATATGATTGGTTTAGTATAAAATGAAGTTTTTTTAGGGGAATTAATAAAGGAGTAGAGGTTGAATTAAAATGTATATCTGTATTGTACAGGGGAAATAACTGATCCTTTTCAGTATTCAGCTATATCAAAATGCCATACTTAATGATGTCATGGGAACTCCAGAGAAAGAACAGAATATGAGAAGGAAAAGAAACTAGAAGGGCTTCAGAGAGAAAGACCATCAAAGACAAAGGGTGAACAGATGGCACTTAAGGACAAGGGCACAGGCTAGGTAGTAGTAGATTTGATCTGATTTTAAGAATACACACACACAAACACACACACAAATGCTCAATCAATAAATTCACAAAGAATATATAGATATATATACAAATGATTAATCTATGAGCTAATGTTTATAGTGTTCATCCTAACCCATCAAAAAAGGAACTCTAATACAGGAAGAATTTGTTTCAAACAAATAAAAAATAAATCTGTTCTGACCCCTAAAAAAAAAAAAGTGCAAAACCAGAAAGAGGTGATGGTGATGCAGGAATAGATTCACCAAGATATTTGGCTGTTTCCTGCTGTCCTTGGGGGCGAGGTCTCTCAGAATCCTAAGAAAATGGGATGGAGATTTTGGTCAAGTCTGTGAGAGTAGACTGGAACATCTCTGGGTTGCTTCTCTGGAGCTGTTCTGAATGTAGATTTTGAGTAAGGTTCTGAACTTGTCAAGGTGCTGAAACACACACACACACACACACACACACACACACACACACCCTTGAAACCCTTAGGTCTTTGTGGTTCAGGAGTTCCTAAAATCAGGTAACAGGGGAGAAATCACAACCTCTGAAATAGGAGAAATTGGGAGCTTAGGCTATTGATTGTCAGGTGTACTTATCTGATGGCATCTATTTGTTCCATGAGTGATAGATCTCAGTAGGTTTCCTAGAGCTTATAGCTTTATCAAAGATAAATTTCTTAACAGTGTGAACAGTCTTTAAGGTGATCTTATGGAAGAAAGGGCAAGAGGAGCTCTTCCCCTCTGTCTAGAAATACATTAATTTAGCAAAATGAGAAACATTTCTAAGTTTATATTTAAAAGGCAATCAAAGGAAACTTAAAATTTGAACTTGTGATTATAAAAGTGAATCATAAAAGTGGAGTGTTTTATTAGGGTTAAGCTAATTTATAAGTATTCTATTTGTTAATGTCATGATTTTGACTCTTTGAAGTCTCAATATAATAGTGGCATAGCAAGAGCAAAAATATGAAGCATTTAGTCACTGCAAATCGAGTTTAGATAAGGAAGTAGCAGAAGGTTACATCTGTGAATGGTTACATCTGAATTTGTGTATAATTTATCATGAAGCCTCTGTGAAAGGCAAACCTGTCTGTCTTTTTGATAGAAGTCTTGTGGTCTTAACTAGTTAATGAATTGACTAATGAGTTTATATGATCATGGATTACCTTACAGTAAGGAGCTAGTTGTCTTGTTTTCTAGCAGTCAAGGTGCCATCAGCTTAGCTGTCAATGTAATCAGAAATCTGGACAAATAATTTATAGTCTATATGTCATAAATTAATTAATATGAGAGAGGTTGGTCTATAGTTCACTCCCTAAATAGTTTTCCTAGATCCCTGTAGTTTCATTGCCATTTAATCAGAGGCAGTCTGGCCATAAGGCCTTGAAGATGAGAAGCTTTTTTTTTTTTTTTTCCCTGTAAAGGAGGAAAATAGGAGAAATGACTCACCTTGTCTTAGGCAATATGAGAATCTAATTCTCTGGGAATCCCCTGTTTGGCCACAGTTTATGCTAAACCCTGGCTGGCAGTGGCCAAGGCAATGGAGCAGTCTTTCTTTAGTGGTCATCAAACCCATAATCCAGGTAGGATCCTTTTTTGCCCTGCCCATAACTTCTTGAAGACCTTGGAAGATTACTATTAGGATTTGAGAGACTATCATAATAATCTTAAGCATTTAATGTAATTTTTAGCAGATCTCTGACAAGATTGAGAGCTAATATCTATTAAACATATCTGAGTTAGACAATTTGTGTTTGCTTTTAATTATTTGCTCTAGATTTTATCTAGCAAAAAAGAGAGTATACTGTAACTTAATGGTAGTAGCAAAGACAAGGCCAAACATATCTTTAAGTCAGTGATCTTTAACCTTTTTACTGTTGTAAATCTTTAAAGCAGTATTAAATTAAATTACTGTTTACCAAAGCAAGATAGAAATCATATGAAAATCTTATCTTAATTGAGGTTGTTCTCTTAAGTAAAATGGCAGTAAATTGGGGACTGCCCACAACAAAGATGGTGGCCAGTCATGTGAATGCCTCCAACCAAGATGGCTCTGAAGCTACAGCCAGCCATGTGACCACCCTTAGATAAGATGATGCTGAAGCTAGCTCTGTCTGTGGTGGAAAAGTCACATCTGTTACATCTTAAAATGGAATGGCATTTACTTATAGAAGCATGGCTATCTATCAATAGAAGCAACTCAGGGCTGACAACCAGTGTCCATGAGAGACTGTCACCCAGTACTGGAAGTTTTGACCAGTGAGAAAGGGACCATGTCTCGAGAAGAAAGAGAGAGACCTTAGCCAAAGAAAGATGTCCTAAGACGATCGATGGTCAGCAAGAGAATTTGCTGTTTGTTTCAATTTGAAAACAGGATGAATTTTGTGAAACTTCCTTGTAAAATGTTGTTTGTAACTTTCAGGGATATGGCAGAATAACGTGATTTTCACACTGAATAACATGTGTAATTGCTCTGAACTATTGACATATGATCCAGATTGTATGAATAAAAGACAAGAAAAATTCATTTTTTCAAAAGTTAATGATTGCTCTGCAAGAAATCTACCACAAACACTAAAGTTCTTTTAGCTTCTGCCATTTTAACAGGGTTATGACACATGACAACTATCTTGCTTGCAGTATATATATTTATTATTTTACAGGTATTAAATGTAGTCTCTGATGACCACATTTGACCATGCTTTTATTCAGAATGCAAATACTAGCTTCCACAAAACACAAGTTAACGCCCCTCAAGCTGAAGGCTGATACTTGGTGTTCTTCAGTTATACTGTCAGCTATAGTGCTATACATTCCCTGAAATAAATTTGCTTTTAAAGGTATTAATTGCCATATTAATATATTTGTAATGACTTTTTGTATAAGCTATTTCTTGCTCCCAACTTAAATTTTACTAATATTGACCATTAAACAGAGAAACTAAAATCTAGAGCCAGAAATTAGAGATTTAATTAAGATAGGCAGGAGCCTGGTGACTTGACTAAAGCATACTCAATTTTTTTTTATTCATGCATTGATGATACAGTGTTATGAAAATCTTTATTCTGGACTTAATAGTTTCTTCACAGTGTGCTAAATTTTATGACATAAATATGAAGGAAAGCAAAATCTGTTCCTATGAATTCATCTTTGGGGGAGAATCAGGCAGAAATTGTTATCATTCAGTCAGACTTATGAAATTAGGGAGATATATCATTAGACAATGGGGATAGTACTAACAAACTCCATAAAGTATTATCCATGTTAGGCAATCATTTAGTACCAATAACAAATATGAATCAAGTAGTATAATTATTTCTACCTTACCACTGGGAATTTTCTGTCATAGATTGAGGCTTGAGTCATGAGAGAATAGCTTTGAATTCAGTGATATAGGACCTGTGTACATGCCTACAGAGTCAGGTCCGGAAAAATCCTACCCTATTGGAGTCATGTTCATCCAGAATGCCACATGTATTGACAAGAAAGGTTGCAGTTGGCACCCATCTTAGTATCATACTTCCTTTCACAGTTACTTACATATCTCACAATCAGTCATTGATTTGCAGTGTGTATGTGAGTGTATATATATGACGTATGTATATATTTGCCTTTGTATATGTGAATATGATTATACTTTGGTCATGGTATGCTTGGGTCAGAGGACAAATTTAGTTGTTGTCACCTTGATGGCCTAGGTCCAGCCCGTACTTGCTCTTTTGTTGGTGGTTCAGTCTCTGAGAGTCCCCATGGCTCCAGGGTGGTTGACTCTGTTGATCTTCCTGTGGGGCCCCTATCCTTTTCAGGATCTTCATAGATATAGAATGATCTCTTCTGTTCTGCTGTGCATACTGAAGCTCTCTAGATGAGTCTCCCATATCTGTTTCCTGTCTCCTTGAAAGGGCATTGAGACTATAGATTTTCTCACTATTTGTCCACGTTTTAGTTGAGTTTTGGTGATTCAAACTCAGGTCCTCACATTTGCACAACTGCCTTTAAGATTTTACCCACAGCCATCTCTCCAGTACCAAGACACTGATTTTTAAAGTCTATTTCTTGACAGCAATTTACCAGGAGACATCTTTTCCATTTCTTTATCCTAATGCACACATATATGAACTCCCCAGTGATTAGGGATAAACAGGGAAGAGCTAAGCTGTGCCAACCAGGATCTAGTCCCATTCAATGGCAGCTCATTTTTTTTCCTGGGTTTTCTGAAAAATCCTGTCCCATGAATGACTCAATAAAGAAAACATTAATGAAAAATATCATTATCCTGAATGGGCAATATAATCTGGTGCTTGTGAGGAAAATCTGACCAACTCTACAAGTTCTAAGGTACTCCATGTTCATTTTTTGTTCCATGAAACAATTACAATTACTATCTGCACAGAAGTGCACAAAGATGCAATTCACTTATGCAAACTAAAGAGTTGTAAGTTGGCACATTTTAGGAGAAAGGAAATGTGTTCTAACATGATAACTAGATACACAAAAAGGTGAGTAGACAAATGTAAATTATATTCACTTTGTGGTAAATAAAAAAGTAGCAAAGTGTACCTGACATGGTGATTTTCCTGATAAATTATATTATCTTGAAAATATATAATACTCTGCAGTTATTAAAACACATAGTAAAAGATTTTAGAAGTTAAAAAGATGTTAATGAAATACTTAGTGTTCAGTCAATGGAGACCATTAAATGTGTATATAAATATAATATACATGTTTACAATATAAGTAAAGAAAAATGTGAAATAATGTGCATAAAATTATGCATATAATTAATATAGTTGTATGTATGTTTGCTGGTCATTGGAGGGCCAAGACCTAAAAAGTACCACTTGGTTCATGGTTTCAGAGGTGAAATGCTTGACTATCTGATTCCATTGCTTTGTACCTAAGGGAAGATAGAATGTCATGGTGAAGAAGGCAGGATAGAGCATAGGCGCTACTATCATGGCAACTTGGAAACAGGACTAACAGAAGAGAGCAGAACTATCTTATCAGGGAGAATTTATATCTCATCAAATAGTGACCAATGGGACCTGAGCACACATCACTATTTAGAACTCTGTAAACGCTTTCCAATCTATCATGTTTCAATTACTTCTTACTTTACCTTACACTTTATTGAATGACCTTGTCTGAATTTTACCCATTTTGTTCTATAGCCATTTTTATTATTCTTATTTTTACCTTAAAAATAAAAATAGCATGTAATTAATAAATGTATATTGTCATTGATCAATATTATGCAGAAACCAACTTCTACAATTTTATATTTCTTTTGCCTTTTTTTCACCAAAACTAGTTAAGGCAATAGAAAAAAAGATAAGGAGAAAGATAGACAGATGGATGGTATCCATTCTGGCGAGAGTCCTTGGTCAGGTCCGTGGCTGGAGCACAGGATGGCCTTCTGGCAGGAGGTTAGACACCACTCCTTAAGAGAAAGCCTATTCCATTGTTCAAGCACAGAGGACCTTAATGAATAGAGACAGTCTATGGTTTTAGAACTCCTTCTGTCCCATGTAGGTGGAAATTACCACCCATGGGTCCCACCAGGTTTCAAGACCTAAGCTCAACTGGAAACCAGGCTGTCTGTGCATAGCTCATTGCCCCACAGAAAAGTTATGGAACCAAGAACCAAATATGCAAATTTCCTAGAATAGGGTATAAGATCGATGGTACTCTACTAACTTAGAGCATGAGCCATCATCAGTGTGCAATTTAAAAGTGAAGCCCATGAGAAGGCAATGCAGAACAATGAAAGCATGCATTGGTGTTCCTAAGATTAAGAATCTTGCCAGCAAAGCCATCTGTTAAGATGTTACAGAGAAGGACATTTCTTCAGGGACTTTCCCAGGGACTGGATGAAGTGGCAAGGAAAGGTGCATCACATCGTGGGTAAGGACAAAACAGGGTTTTCTGCAGTGCTTATCACAGACTGGCAACCATGCACCCTTGTACTTCAGGGAGTGAAGGGGAAGACTGGGGAAGCTTGTGATTGCTCTTGATCACATATTGTGTTAAAAGGAAATTTTGAAATCAAATCCCTCTTAAGGTAAGTTAACCTAAGTTACATTGAACTCATACATTTTCTCACAGTATAGATTTTAATTTATTGAATATTCTCTAGTAAGTTCTAATAAAAGTACTGATTTTGAGTAAAATTGTAGATGTTGATTAAAAATTCATGGAAAAAGGTGATTTTCAGAATTTGGGTCTTTGGAGTTTTTGAAAGTATTCAATGTTAATCAGATGAAATGTTCCACTAAATGGTATTTTTGCTTTACTTTGTTAAAGTAAATGTTGGTTATAAAGCAATCTACATAAGCTCCTGAGAATTTGCCTCTAGAGAATCAAGTTCATTTCATGCTGTGAAATAATTAAAAACCATGCAACCATGAACATTACAAGAGTTAATAATAAGGACCCACATTTAGGGAGTTCTTATAATCATGTCAGGAAAAGATGAGTTAAGAAATCCACATAAATGTTAGTGCAGATTCCAGGATTAACATTTTTTTTTAATACTGAAGGTTTTTATGTTTTAACTGAATAATTTCTCTCCATTTTCACTAGTGATTGATTGTATTTTCTTTAACTTCAAATTATTGATTTAAAGATAGGATGGAAATATATCTTGTCTAATAGATAAACAAGATGCCAGTTTTCAGACTTTTTTTTTTTTATATCAGAGAGATCTATGTCTTTAAATAAAAACAAATGAACACTTCAGGATCCATGTCTAATACAAATTGAACAAAGGTTTTTAAATCTGTCATATTGATAAGAAATTGTTAATTAGATACTAAGAATCCTACTTTAATTCAATTCCATTTAATTATTTCTAATTGAAAGAATAAATTGTATTAATCATGTACAGTCTGTTTTGAGATATATATATATATATATATATATATATATATATATATATATATATATATATATATTTACATATGCCATAAACAAACACAGGCATGGACACACACACACACACACACACACACACACACACACACACACACAAACACACACAGGTTATGTCTAGCAAATTAACAATTACTGTTGTCATCAAGCTGTCTAATTGATTCTTGAACTTACCTCTCCAATTTAACTGTGATTTTTATTTCATCTTGATCAAATTTTGTGCATAATGTTTAAATGATTATTTACTTAGAGAAATAAGGGTAATTCTATATAAATACATTCCAAATAGGGACACAAAAACAATCTTTTCTGCCAGAAATACCACAAAGTTGAATAGTACCCTGCCAAACCTGAGGATCCCCGTGATCCAGTGCATATGCTGGTACTCTAATAATATCAGATTACTATATATGTAATTGGCGAGAAATCATCTGTAAATTTAAGACATGTTATTTCACAAATTCATTGAGAATGGATAAATAATTTTAATAGACTAATCATTTGAATTTTTCTTCCTCTACAAATAAATATTTGGTTGAGTCATTGTTTACATTCCACTTTATATTTCACAATTGCATTTATTCTGCTAATTATACCTTCTTTGAACTGGCATGGAGAGATAATGTTCAGGGCAAAACCTCTTCTCTCACTGCCTACACACTCCAGCAAATTGCACAGTCTGCTTTAATGTATTGTGAAAAAAAATAAATCTTATTCCAGAAACTTAAGTTTAGGGTTGACAGACGATAAATTATAGTTGCAGGGAATATTTGTGTTAATATAGTAATTCAAGACTTAATAGAGCAATTGTATTAAATTTGCTTGTAATTTTAGTACTTTTCAAAGTTAGTTTAAATTAGCAAGGGCTAGAGCTGCGGAGATGACTCAGCTCTTAAGAGCACATGTTCTTGTAGAGGACTAAGCTTGGGTTCTCAGCATGTTCATGGTTCATAACCATTTATAAATCTAATTCTAGATCTGATGATTTCTGACATCCTAGGTTACTAGGAACACACCTGGACACAGAAATACATTAAAGCAAAACATTCAAATACATTAAATAAAATACAAAAAAAAATTAAAAATCTACAAACTAGCAACAATCAAAATGAGTATTATTTATTCTGCCTGTGGGCACTTATTATTTCTGGCCTATGGTACTTTAAAAACCATGAAACAGATACATAAGGTTGTTTTATTTGCTTGCTTCTTACAATAGAAGAAGAGTAAAAAACTTTGAAGAACAATTATGCAGTAAAGTTGGAGCTTTATCGTGTCTTGTGTGTGTGTATCTTTTAAGAATATCTTAAGGGTTACTCTTAAAGTTTTTCTCTTTAAATGAACTCTATTTGTTAACTCATAGATAGAGAATGCACTAATACATGCACCTCATGTCTCATCATTTTCTACCCACCCTTTAGTTTGCTTCCTCCTATTCCCTTAATTAGTTTATGTGCGGTCAATATTTTTAGCTTCCATACCTGAGCAAGAATATGTGGTTTTATCTGTCTGTCTGTCTGTCTGTCTGTCTGTCTGTCTGTCTGTCTAACATAATCTCCTTCAATTCTACTAATGTCTTACAGTTCCAAAAGAACTTTAATTTTGAATTTGGGAAGCAGTGAAATTTGTCAGAATGCCCACTATGTCTACTACCTGATTTTGATATACAGAAAATTTTATAGATACCCAATGAGAATGAGTTAGGGATTGCTGTTCAGATTTATTAAACCATGCAAAGCATTATAAGAAGGCAACTTAGATTAAAGTGCTAATTTCAAAGCTCCCCAGTTTTATTTAAAGCCTAATTGCTTCTGCTTGTGAGGCCATACCTTTACCGTAGCTATAAGATGGGGACAGCAAAGGAGCTATTGCTAAAGTAAAAATCAAATGAGATGCGATGCTCATGATGCTTCGCTTAGTGAAGTTTGTGGTGATGATGGTGGTGGTGATGATGATGGTGGTGGTGATGGTGTTGGTGTTGGTTGTGGTAGTGATGGTGGTGGTGATGGTGGTGGTGGTGTTGGTGGTGGTGATGATGGTGGTGATGATGGTGGTGGTGGTGGTGGTTGTGATGATGGTGGTGGTGATGCTGATGGTGGTGGTGCTGATGGTGGTGGTGGTGATGGTGGTGATGATGGTGGTGGTGNAAAAAAAAGATTAAAAGCTTGAAGAAATGAGGGAGAACACATCTTTTAGGCAGCTGAAGCTCGCTGGGACATTTTCAGGAAAGAATAGTCACAAAGGAACCTGTAAACCTGACTTTAAGACCTTCCAAACCATGGTCTTATTTAAATGTTGTTCTACATAATTACTTATGTAGACAACTGCAATGCAGCACCACAAAATTACACATTGTTCAAGAAATATAACTTAATAATTCTTATGGAAATATATAGTAATAACGTAAATTTAAAAGTATTTTATGAAATTGAGGAACCCAGACCAAGGGAAAATAATTAAAGAGGGGAACTATGAAATAAATACTTTTTAATCTACGTACATAATCAAATTCCAATTTTATTTTTTTCATTGTAAGAGCAGTTTCCTTGTTGGTCTTCTTCAAAATCACTGAGATAAATAATTTACTACACTGAGTAACATAAAATTATATATAATATTATTTGGTATGAATATATTTGTGGATTTCCATATTAAAAGTAGTCATGGCAATGAAGACAGATGTTACATTTGTTTAATCCCAGGCTTTATCTCAGGACTTTACAGAAATTCCTTCATTTTATAGATGACAGACTGGAATCATTAAAAGTTAACTTACTAGTTGAAACTAGCCAAAACTCATTCAGAATTATGTTTTTGTTATATAAAGAAGTAGTTATCAATAAGACACTCAAGGTCAGAGTTGATATCTTCTCTTGAAAAGATGAATTAAATGAATTCATTAAATCTAGAGATGTATAAAGGCTGCAGTACTACTATTCAGTTAACAGAGATTTACTTATCATAATTTTGAACAAAGAATTCAAGTTAGAAATTCTTTCCAATGAAAAGAATTCTCCTATATTCAAAGAATATGAGGACTATCTCACCACTATGCCCTTGATGAACACTCTGACAGCTTGTTCTCTCTTTTGTGTGAAAGCCAGCTCAAAAAATTCAGCTGCTTCATGATAGGGAAGCCAAACCACAGAGTAACAGAATTTTTCCTTACAGAAGTAGGATGATCTCAGCGTCCTGGCATACATGTGCTGAGAAAGGTCTCCATCTTCCTAATTTAAAAATTCTCAATTTCCTTAAGTTATGTTTATAGCTCTAGGTGTCCTGAAGACTGAGCATTCTCATTCCTACCTAATCAGCTCCCAAACTATCTCAAGCATAGGGACAGAAGCAATCATTAAAACATAGATATATAAACACCAAATACAGAGAAACATGTGCATGCATGCATGCTCACAACTGTACACGCATACACACAGAACTCATGATAAAAGACAAGACATGCCAGTGGCTATCATTAATAATTATAATTTGTAAAATATTAATTTGAGCATAATTTTGAATAAAACTGCCATGACTCAAAACAATAAATAACAGTTTTAAAATAACTTAATTTTCCTGAATATCGATTTAAAAAGCACTTAAAAAGTGCTTTTTAGATGTTCATTGTGGACAGTAGCCTCATGCAAATTCCATATCTGTCAACAACCCAGAAAATAATCTTTATTTCTCTGTGTTTTTTTTTTTTTAATTGTATAGAAGAATATATAAAACTCAGCCTTTTTAACTCTATCTGAAGATTGAATTTTCTAGTTTGAAGTATTCCGTATTTGGGGAGCTGTGATTCCCCTCATTTAAAAATGCATTAGATATAGGGGTGGCCAAGGTAGCTTTCTACTCTGAATGAAGCTGAAGGGCTCTGATGGAGTCTTATTTTGTAACTTCTGTGGCAAGCTATGATGTCCCTAAGGACTGTTTTGTTTATAAAGAATATACCAGCAAAGTTCTAATGAGCCATCCCAAACTGAGATGACAGAAGATACTAATTTTCTAGTTTTTAATGCAGCAGTAGTATACTTTTAGTACAACTAGATTATCAACATGTAAAATAGTTAAAACTGTATCAGTTCAGTTGATATAGGAATAGTGTTATTTAATGTTTCTGTTTGGTCCTAAACAACTTCTACAATGTTCACTATATTTGAATGTCAGAGAAAAAAGAATGTTGAGTAAGGTGGCCCTCACTAATCATTTATTGAGCATAACTGCTCCAACGTATTTGAGATTTAAATTCTATTTATTAAAGCACTAATAAAACAGGACATGGCTTATTTTTATAAAACATCTGGTTCTTTCTTTTTCTGACAATCAGATTTTGTATTATGACAAGGCATCAGGGATTATGATTGTCAAATTTCTTCAGCAGAGTTTTGAAATCTTAACTTAAATAAGATTTGTCTCNTATATATATATATATATATATATATATATATATATATATATATTCCCTAAATACAACAAAAAATATACTCAATGTATATATGTATATACTGGTCACTTGTATATATGTTTTCCTATCTGATCATTTGCTACTAGATAATTGATTAGTGTACTCTTCCTTGAGGAATACAAGTTTTCTGTTCTCAGTATTTGGAATTGGTAAAAAATGTTTTGTAGTGTATAGGTAAATACAAAATAACTACTTTCTTTAATTTGTGTTTGTTATATACTCTTATTGTAAGAAATCATTTTAAATGATAAAATCTACCTTCTTATAATTTTATACATAAAAATTCTTATGCCAATTTTACCTGGTTGTTTTTTCAAATCTCTGTTAAGCTGTGTTCCTTCTTGAGGCCTAGGGAAAATTTTTTATCTGTATTTTTCCTAACTCCTAGAGATTTCCTGTATTCTTTGATTCATCAACTTGCCCAAGATCTAAGCAAAAAAACTAACATCCCTCTAACTCAGCTTTTACATGTTTGCCTTTGGTAGGTAGACAGGGTTTCTGCTTTAAGGACTGATGTAATTACCTGGGTTCTATGAAGACAACCCAAGATGACCCTTTAGCCTTGATATACCATATCCTTAAACATATCTGCAATGTGCCCTTTTTCAGTCACAGGTTCCCAAGATTAAGACATTTCCAGACTTGGTAATTTGGTCACAGGTTCCCAAGATTAAGACATTTCCAGACTTAGAATCCATTATCCTGTCTTCCAGAATGTTTGAAGTGCTTACCTCAGATACAAAGTCTAAGTTTCATTCTATTAGATAAATCATGAGTCACAATTCTTATTTGCATGTAGGTTTTACTCTCAATTCAAAAACAATTTCACTTTCCAGATCCTGGACGAGTTACAGTCTGGGACACCTTTCCTGCTGCATCTGAATGCTGTTTCCCCTGATCATCTACCCTATTTTTTTTTAATGAATTACTTAAGGACTTTTCTTTTTTTTCCAATTTTTTTATTAGATATTTTCTTAATCTACATTTCAAATGCTATTCCGAAAGTCCCCTCCCCCTCCTCCCTCCCTGCTCCCTGTCCACCCACTCCCACTTCTTGGCCCTGGTGTTCCCATGTATGGGGGCATATAAAGATTGCAGTACCAAGGGGCTTCTCTTCCCAATGATGACCGACTAGGCCATCTTCTGCTACATATGGAGCTAGAGACACGAGTTCTGGGGGTTCTGGTTAGTTCATATTGTTGATCCTCTTCTAGGGTTGCAGACCCCTTCAGCTACTGGGTTTCTATCTCTAGCTTCTCTATTGTGGGCCCTGTGTTCCCTCTTATAGATGATTATGAGCATCTACTTTTGTATGAGACAGCTATATCAGGGTCCCTTAAGTAGGCACTAGCTGTCCTATGCCATAGTGTCTGAGTTTAATGACTGATTATGGGATGGATCCCCCTGGTGGGGTAGTCTCTGTATGGTCCATCCTTTCATCTTAGCTCTAAACTTTGTCTCTGTAAATCCTTTCATGAGTATTTTGTTTCCTCTTCACAGGAGGAATGAAGTATCCATGAGCTGGTCGTCCACTATGTTCATAGCAGCCTTATTTATAATAGCCAGAAGCTGGAAAGAACCCAGATGTCCCTCAACAAAGGAATGGGTACAGAAAATGTGGTACATCTACACAATGGAGTACTATTCTGCTATTTAAAAAATGAATTTATGAAATTCTTGGGCAAATGGATGTATCTGGAGGATATAATCCTTAGTGAGGTAACCCAATCACAAAAGAAGTCATTGGGTATGCACTCACTGATAAATGGATATTATCCCAGAAACTTAGAATATCCAAGCTACAATTTGCAAAACACAAGATTATCTACCCTATTTTAGTAGTTTTTCTGTCCACATCTACCTGTGTTAACCCAGTTTCCTTGCAGTAACATAGAAATGAGGGAGAGAGAGAGAGAGAGAGAGAGAGAGAGAGAGAGAGAGAGAGAGACTGGGTATATACTCAGTTAAGTCCTGTGCTTGCTCCTTTGCTCACAAACTAACTTCTTTGGATATACATCTAACATAATTGCCAAATATTTGTTTATTTTTAGAAAATTAGTAAGTGTACTGGTTAGTTTTATGTCAACTTGACACAGGCTGGAGTTATGACAGAGAAAGGAGCTTCAGTTGGGGAAGTGCCTCCACAAGATCCAGCTGCAAGGCATTTTCTCAATTAGTGATCAAGTGGGGAGGTCCCCTTGTTGGTGGTGTCATCTCTTGGCTGGTAGTCTTGGTTCTATAAGAGAGCAGGCTGAGCAAGCCAGGGGAAGCAATCCAGAAGAAGGATCTGCATCAGATCCTACTTCCTGATCTGCTTGAGTTCCAGTCCTGACTTCCTTTGGTGATGAACAGTAGTATGGAAGTGTAAGCTGAATAAACCTTTTCCTCCCCAATTGCTTCTTGGTCATGATGTTTGTGCAGGAATAGAAACCTGACTAAGACAGTAAGCATCTTAAAATCACCTCATTTTGGTCAACAACACTTTGAAACATCTGATTCCAAACCATGTTGAATAATTTAATAAAAATGCTCACAATAAATGTGACCTAGTAGCAGGAAATGCTGGAAGTAGATGAAATCCAAGAAAAAAACATATCTGGGAAATAACAATGCCTCATTAGTAGACTTGAATACTAGAAAATGTTTCAAGCATTGCATAAGAAATCAGTACATCAGGAGACATTATATGCTAAGTATTCTTTTGTTCTTTCTTTCTACCTAAGAAATGTGCCTAAGATTTGACCCTAATGCTGTTCTTCACATTTGAGGGGTGACCACACACACACACACACACACACACACACACACACACACACACATTACAAGAGTTCTCTGTCCTCTACTGCATCCTGGCTCCTGATGTCCTGCCAGACCTTTCTGACATTAAACAAAGTCTTTGGGGTTTAAGAAGCCTGGGCAGGTGCATTGGACACATCAGAGGCAAATATGTAACAGCGTGGAGCATTTACGCCTGGCCTGTTGGGCTTGACATGCCAAAATAGTCCAGATGGAATAGCAGTGCCTTTTGAAGTGGTTGGGATGCTTCCCTGATGTCACTTCTCTACTTTTTAGATCAATGCCTGGAAGATGAATCAGAACATGTGTGAAGAGTCAACAAAGAGAAAGGTGGTCATAAGGTTGCAGAAGTGAAGGACCAAGGCCAGAGAAAAAGTGCAATAAGATGTACAAGCAGGAAAAACAAAGGGCTGAGTCACTGACTCACTAATTGACAATGGCACAGCTGTGACAACAATTTGCTGGCTGCCTGACCTACATGATGAAAGGGCCTCAGCTTGCTGTGGAACCCCAGAGTTGCATGGCTCACAGCGACATACCACTCATGTTTCCAGCTGGCTCAGGCTCATAAATACCTAAACTCACAGATGACACTTTTAATGCTCTGCAATTGCTATTCTGCATTTATATTTATTACAATTCAACACATCCACTAGTGCATCCACCATTGATAACTTTGTCATTGCTTCAGGAATATCATCCATCATACTGCATCAATTGCCTTTTATAAGCTATTAATGTACTATAATGCTGCTTATGGTATCATGTGGATATATATGATTATACATGTGCCAGAGTCGGTCAGAAAAAAAACTGAGAATTGTAAGAGTACCTCAACTCTTTATTTATTGCAAAGATGAACAGTCCTCATGCATAGTGAATTGTTAACATAACAGGTGTATCTCTTTTAGTCTCTCAAACAGACACTGAAAGAACAAATTTAAGCAAGTTATTTTGACTCAGTTTGAAATATAGCAGACTAACAATATTTTGTTGACACTTGACATGTTTTTTCTTTTAGCAGACTCACATTCATATTTTAATATTCTCTGCATTTAATTAGCAGCTTTACTCAGAGACAATGATGGCATATGAGTCCAGGAGATAGGCCCAATTATGGTTTTTTTGCAATAGGATAAATAAAAATATTAAAACATAAGTCTATAAAACATTTTCAGTCATGATGAGGTGTTTCTGGATTCTGTAACAAATTTTGTTAAAAATAAATAAAAACAAAAGGCACCTGTGTGACAAAAGGAAACAAACAAGATTGCATAGACATGAGCAAAGCGTATGAGAAGGAACTATAGCATTTTATTTTGTAACCAGATGGCAAATTATTGTTTGTGTCCATTACTGCACAGGCATAAATATACTGGAGCAGCCTGAGTTATTTTAACATTTTGGCTATAACAAAATATACAAGCCATTACAGATTGTATTGTACTAATTCTAAAGCATAGAAAAATACCTACTATGTACTTAAAAATGCTTCTTGTAAAGTGTGAAGCTCTGCAGCACTGAAATTGTTTTCTATAAAGACTATTGATAGCTTAAACAAAACACAGATAAATTAAAACCCTTTTACTGTTACCTTGCAAAGGTGTGACATCAGGCTGGCATTTCTTTTTTTTTATTATTAATTTTTTTAGTCATACCCAAAGCCTATATCTCTATGCAGTGATAATAGCCATTCTAAAGCTGTGGAGCTTCTCAGTGGATTTTATACTTTCATCCATCACTGAATATATTTTTATGTACTTACCCACAACTGAAACAGAAAATCCATGACAGAATCAGAACTAGGGAAACAGTTAGCTTTATGTCCTCTTTCACAACTGAGTTTATAACTTTCTTTTACTCCTCTCCTAGTCCCTAATATTTATCTTTTCTTTGTTTTTTTCTCATACACTATACTGTATACCATCTCTTAATTTCAGTTTTTCAAATGTTTTATGATAGCAGTAGGACCTAATCTAAGGCTGTTTATAGAAATTAGAATGAGTTTTAAATTGTGCTATGTCCATACCATGTCACATATACAGGAAGGTTATAAAACAAATACTAAGAACATATAAGAACAGATAAACACACACACACACACACACACACTATATATATATATATATATGTATATATATATATATATATATATATATATATATATATATATATATATATATATATATATATATATATATATATATATATATATATATATATATATATATA
Organism: Mus minutoides; assembly: GCA_902729485.2. Lineage (NCBI taxonomy): Eukaryota > Metazoa > Chordata > Mammalia > Rodentia > Muridae > Mus > Mus minutoides. Next base: position 429,589 of record LR749981.1, read on the forward strand.
TATATATATGTATGTATATATATATATACAGGCATAAATATACTGGAGCAGCCTGAGTTATTTTAACATTTTGGCTATAAATATATAATATATATATATGTATATATATACAGTGTGTATAAAAGTGGAAAATATGATATGAAAATATGGTGAGGTAAAATTTACATATTAATTCCTCAAATATTACATGATGCCTTCCTATTTACCTACATTACATTTATGATAATAATAATTTGTATTTTACATATAACATTTTTATTGATTCTCTGGAAGTTTCACATTATATTCCCTGATCACAATCTCTTTACAGTCCTTCCATGTCTGAACCCTCTAGTGACCCCCTTTAAAAAAAGAAGGAAAAAGAAAACAAAAAACAAAAGACGAGTCTACTTTATGTTATCTATATACTCATTAGAGCATAGTCAGACTCTTAGTGGCTTGTCTCTTAAGTAGAACTGAATCCTTTTCCTTCAGCCTCTTTGTCAAAAGCAATCAGTGGTGGAAAGCTAGTTCTCATTGTCTATATCATGGTATTTAATTCCCACCAGTCAGAATGACTAAGATCAAAATCTCATGTGACAGCAGATGCTGGCGAGGATGTGGAAAAAGAAAAACACTCTACTGCCAGTGGGATTGCAAGCTGGTACAACCACTCTGGATATCAGTTTAGCGGTTCCTCAGAAAATTTGACATAGTATTACCAGAGGACCCAGCTATATCACTCCTGGAATACACCGAGAAGATGCTCCAACATGTAATAAGGACACATGCTCCACTATGTTCATAACAGCCTTATGTATAATAGCCAGAAGCTGGAAAGAATCTAGATGTCCCTCAACAAAGGAATGGATACAGAAAATGTGGTATATTTACACAAAGGAGTACTACTCAGCTATTAAAAATGATGAATTAATAAAGTTCTTAGAAAAATGGATGGAATATCATCCTTAGTAAGGTAACCCAACCACAAAAGAACATACATGCTATGCACTTACTGATAGGTGGATATTAGCCTAGAAGTTCTGAATACTCAAGACATATCAAGCTCAAGAAGACTGAAGTATGGATACTTCGGACCTTCTTAGAAGGGGGATCAAAATGCCCATGGGAGGAGATTCAGAGACAATGTTTGGAGCATAAACTGAAGGAAAGGTCATCCAGTGACTATCCCACTTGGGTATCTATCCCATTATACAGTTACCAAACCCAGACACTATTGTGGATGCCAACAAGTGCTTGCTGACAAGAGGCTGATATAGCTATCTCTTGAGAGGCTCTGCCGGTGCCTTACAAATACAGAGGTGAATGTACACAGCCATCCATTGGATGAGCACAGGGTCCCCAGTGGAGGAGCTAGAGAAAGGAACCAAGGAGCTGAAGGGTTTTGCAGTTCCATACGAGGAACAACAATATGAACCAACCAGTAACCCCAGAGTTCCCAGGGACTAAACTATCAACCAAAAAGTACAGATTAAGTGACTCATGGCTCCAGTCACTTATGTAGCAGAGGATGGCCTTGTGGGACATCAATGAGAGGAGAGGCCCTTGGTCTTGTGAAGGGCCCCAGTGTAGGGGAATGCCAGGACAAGAAAGTGGGAGTGGGTGTGTTAGTGAGCACAGGGAGGAGGGATGGTATAAGTGGTTTGTGGATGGGATATGAGAAAAAGAGATAAAATTTGAAATGTAAATAAAGAAAATATATAATAAAAATGTGTTCTCTTGGGTGGCTGTCTGGGGTTTTACTTTGGAGGGCGTGGGTGTGGGGTTGGGGTCAGGGGGTGTATAGGAGTGGCATACAGATTGTCATATAAGCTTTCCATGTTCCTCCTCTCAACTGTGCATCTTGGGTCATCCATAACACAGCAAAAGCAGTCTCATTGCTCTGCATAGTCAGCAGGGGCATTATCATTCACCTCTACATCGTTTTTTGGCAAAAGCACAAACCACAAACACAGTCTCCTGCTGACTGCATGATAGTAGGACCATGGATTCAGAAATGACTCTTAGGAGCAGCAAATCAAAAAGGTCAATATGGCCTTGGGTGACAGCAAAGGCCACTCATATCTCCATGGCCTTGGAGAGCAGCATGAGCCACAGACACCAATGTGGTTTCAAATAGCAACACAGACCAGCAATACCCACATGGCTTTGATGGCTACTTGGGCCATGGACATTTGCACAGACATCCAGTATCAGTAGGCCCATGGGTCTCAGGGGCATCATGAGCCTGCACATCACTATGGTCTCAAGTAGCTGTACAGGCCACTCAGATCATTATGGCTCCGGGCAGCAGCTCCTCCAACAGATATCAGCATGTTTTCAAGTGCATGGCCCTCTATGGTAACATGTGCTGCAGATAACATCCCTGCCCCCAGGAGGGTGCAGCTGGGGGTCTCAGTCTCCTGACTACTGGCTCTTCTAGCTCTTCTGCTATGTCCCCTCCCTGGGGGGGTGCGCAAAAGTTTATATTTTATTTTATTTTATTTTTTTAAAGATTTATTTTTTTATTTTATGTGTATTAATGCACCATTGCTCTCTTCAGACGCACCAGAAGAGGCCATCAGATCTCATTACAGATGTTTGTGGTTGCTGAGAATTGAACTGAGGACCTCTGGAAGAGCAGTTGGTGCTCTTAACTGCTGAGCCATCTCTCTAGTCCTAGTTTATATTTTTAAAGGACATAATTCACTAAGGACATAATGAACATGTTGCCTGTCTCATATAGTTCAGTAAATGCTGATTCTTCATGCAATTTCAGTAAAAAATGATCCTTTTCACTATGAAATATAATACACATTTTTTTTTCATTGCTGGTCCTCCAACAAATCATTCTAAGTTGATTATCAGTTTAAGTAAGGGAACTACACAGGGACAAATGGGCTTCAAAGTCCACCTGATAAATGTCTCCAAGTATGCTATTTTGAAATCGTGGGACTCACAGTTGAGACAAAGAGCTGTTATTTATTAAGGCTGCTAACAAGTTGAGATCTTATTCCTGTATAAAGTAGATAGAATGAGGAAGTCTGTAGGTGCTGCTCATACTCTGGAGTCACGGGGCTCTGGGACTCAGTCCTGTGAAGCTTTTTCTGTTTGAGGAAATATGCTGGTAAAATAGACCATGGATAATATAAGACAAGTCAGAGTAGATGAAAAGCAGAGACTTCTTAAGGGACAGTGGGGGTCAGGGAGGAACAGAAGAAGGTTCTTATAGATAGTGTAAGGGCTGAACCATGGACAAGAGATGCAGCTTAATGTATACCACCTCCATGAGGAAGAACTGAGACAACTGGGTAGAAGCTAAAAGAAGACATATATCAGTTTACAGCCAGAACTAAAACCCTGCACTTGATGATTTATAGCAACAAATGCCACCCAGGGCAAGAATCGAATTTTCTGTTAAAGTCTGAGGATAAAATGTACTAAGGCATCAGGAGTTTCACAAGGATAATGCTCCAAACCCAAACTAACTAGAGACCCTGCAGACATAGCTTTACACAGGTTACTCTATATACTGACTGAATTTTGCCTCAGCTGCATCTAAGCAGGGTTTCTAGCTCCAAACTACTCTAGGCTCAATTTCACCACCACCCTACCTGAATTTAAAACACACACACACACACACACACACACACACACACACACACACACACACACACACCAAAACAAAACATATTCTAGATTTTGCTTCTTCAGTACTTATAGGACCTGTCCCTTCATTTGAGTACCACATCCTTCAATTCTGAGATTCTGGGCACACACTGTCTGATATTGAACTTGATTGTCTATCTATCTCAGGGCCTTGATACCCCTAGTGAATCCACAACCATACATTTCTGCTGTTCTGTTTATCTTCTTCCTTTGTTAACAATGGTTTGGTAGCATTTGCTTTCTTTCAGGGGAATATAAGACCCATGAGGAAGTAAAAACAATATATTCTTTTATTTTACAAACAATGAAATAAGCCAATGTAGACTGGTCATATTCCTTATCAAGAGTAAATGAGGGGTGTCTGCTAGTTGGTTTAAATGTCTTTTAACAAGCTATTTGCCATCTTTTTCCAGTTTTACTTTGTTTTTCCAGAGATTATCTGTAGAGCATGTGGGACCATGCTAATAGACAGGCCTAAGAACTGGTAAGGTTGAGTGAGCTCAAACCCAGGAAATCTCAGAGATTTGGGAAAGGCAGAAGTAGTTTCCCAACTGTCTAGTCAGTACCTGCTCTGGAACATGTAACCATGACACACAGCTGAGAGGACCATGAACACAGCACCTGGAGATTTTCTCCATGCTAGCCTAGCCTTCAGCTTTAGGTATGTAATCCCTGGTTCACCCAGAATAAAGTACATGTGTACACAATCACCCCCAGTAAAGCAACATGAACAAGTAAAAATTGTCTCAGTCAGCTGACTCAATAAAAATTTCCCAGAGAAAGAAAGGCCCTTGGTCTAGCAATGTTTATATGCTCCAGTACAGGGGAATGCCAGAGCCAAGTAGTGGGAGAGGGAGGGTAGGGGAGCAGTCAGGGGGAGGGTATAGGGGACTTTTGGGTAACACTTGAAATGTAAATGAAGCAGGGCAGGGGGAGGGTATAGGGGACTTTTGGGTAACACTTGAAATGTAAATGAAGAAACTCTAATAAAATAAATAAATAAATAAGTAAATAAATAAATAAATAAATGAATGAATAAATAAAATTGCCCAGAAAAGGCCTTCACTCCAAAAGAACCAGGCCTAAGACTCCTGAAAAAGGCTTTCTCTTCTCCTGCCTGCCAGGCTTTGCTCAGCATTTGCTCCCAAAGGGATAAAGCCCTTCCTGTCTGGTATACAGACATTGTGGATCTCCTTGCCAGACTTCCTCTTCAGGCAGGGCACCATTGTCATATGGGAACCCAGAGAGGAGACTGGGAATTACAGCACTTGTCTAAGACCCCACTATTCCCCTTCCAGTCCACCACGTAACAGCATCTCACACCCAGAAGGAAGACACTGGCTGTTATCTTCTTATTCAGGCCTTTGCTTTGCCTGAGGCATCTGAACATCTTCAGCAGAGAGTCAGAATAAAGTATGACAATTATTTATCTCTGAAATGATAAACAATAGTACAATGCAAGCTACACCATCACAAGTAAATTCAGTTAATCATTCATGCATCAGACTTTCTTTAAGAAAACCTAAATACAGATGTACAGTATTACTCAAAGTTTTAGGATTGTAGGTGAAGATCTCCTATTGAGTGAGACATTAATTCTTTGTCTCAATAAATACCATTATCAACACTTGAAATGCCAATTGAGGAAACCCTCTGTTTACAATGTGTACACAGACTTTCTCTGAGAAATACTGACCATATAAGACAAATCGATTATCCTCCAGAACAGAAGAAATGAAAGAAACAGAACATTTTGATACATGGCTTTAGTTTTCTCTTTGGCCTCTGAAATATCTGTGAGTATTTTGCAGTTTCATAAGTGCCCAGTCTAAGCAGAAGAAAGCAGGGATGGTATTTACAATTTGTATCAAGATAAGTAGGACTTCTGAATCAGGATCAACTTCATACAGACTGGGCTACAAGAAATATTTACCAGTTACTTTTAAAACTGTAACTATTGTCTGAAAAATCTATCAGACAATAAATTCTATCTCTTAAAAATATATTAGTAGTTTTTTGAAAAATTACAAATGGTACTTAAGGATATGAAAATCATTCCATTAGTAATATCACACATGAATTATTCTTGTAATTGCTTTCAATGACAATACACACATTAGTTGAGCATACGAAATTTGGTCCTAAGCACCTACTCATGCTGCATCATGGGACAATGGAAACAAAGAGAGTTAATTTAAACAAGGGACACATTTTGGGGACCTAGTATTTATTAATAACATTTATGAAACATAATTTTTATAGCAGTTTCTTTGAATGTTCCATGTTTCTGAAAGTGTGTTAGCTTGAATATGATTGCAACCAAGTTTGTACATTTGCATCCTCTATCCACAGTTGTTGGCTTTGCTGTAGGAAATACCCTACTGGGGGTGGGCTTTGAGGTTTAAAATTCCTGCCCTTCTCAGTTCATTCTGTCTCTTTTTTTTTCTTTCAGGTTAAGATGTGGGCTCTCAGCTTGCTACTTGGGTTCCCATGTCTGCATGCTACCATTCTTCTCCTTGATGTTGATGAGCACTGGTCCCTTTGGAGCTGTAAGCTCTAATAAACCCTCAGTATTGTAACTTTCCTTGGTTGTGGTGCTTTATCATAGCAATAGAAAAGTCACTAGCATAACTTCTATGTAGGCAGAAACCTCTTATGTCTTTCTCAACAATAAAATAAATATCTATTGACTAGCAACAGGTAGGTTAAAATATTTGTTGAGTAAATGCATGAATCGAAGAAGCAGTTATTATATTTTAAAGAAAAGAATAGAAGACTTGTAAAAGAGAACTCACAACATACTGGGACTCAAGCTATCCATCTTCCGTGTTAGGGTATTCTAGAATTTAGAACAGGAACGATCCCATCTGTCAAGACTGAGTCCTAGCTTGACAGTACCAGAATTTGGTGACACTTGAAGCAATTAGGGACCTATAAAGGTTTTGTAGTCACTTGGAACATGCCTTTACTAAACAGGGGAACCCTGGCTCCTCTTCATTTCCCTGTGTGCTTCACTTCTGAACTATGAAGTGATTACATTGACTATAGAGCTCACAGCCTGTCATGACTTACAGCTTCAATTAGACCCCAAAGCAGCAGGGCCATCAGGTCAGGAACTTAAAATTTTAGGAATCAAAAGAAACCTTTTCCCTTTGATATCATTTATATTTTGTTATATTTGAACATTGATTAGTGCAGGGTGAGCATTCATTGATGTGTAATATGAAGCAGCCAGCAAACCATCATGTTTGTAGTTGATCAGAGTACCATCCAGCTTTCTAAGCCTCATTCCAAAACATTTCCATTTGTCACTTTCCAAAATGTACCATGAGATGAAGGCGTGTATAGGAGAAACAAAGCTAATTACCACCCCACCTTTTACTCTCCTATAGAGTCTGTGCAGTCACTGTTACTTCCTAACAACAGGTGGAGCGAGCAATCTTGGCTTGTATCCACAGATGGCGGAGCTGAAGGTATGTTGAGCCATTTGTGTCAAGGCAGATCACAAGATCAAATGATCCCTGCAGACAGTTCCCCTCTCCCAGCATGAATGATGTAGTAGTCCTTTCCTAGTCCAGAAGCTTCTGGTGGAAAATTCCTTTTCTGTCAGCAATCCTGCTCATGTGCTTACTCTTTGGCAGTGTGAATTTATTTCTCTAGTGTGAGTCACCCCATTTCTCATTGCCACATGCTAGTGTGTACTCCTGTGGCTACCTATAAAATAACAGTTTTTCCTTGTTGCCTCTGGTGGTGCTTCACAGCAGCCCCATTGACTGTGATCAAGAGCCTTTGCTTCTCTCCCCACTGCTCTTTAGCATATGTCTCTGTTGGTCCCCCTTACACCCTTTGCTTAGCAGTCATAGTGATGCTGAGTTTGTCTTTGATGACAGTTGGCTTGCAGAGTAGGAAGTCCATACTGATGACCTCCTGCTGTCTTTTGAGGTTACACATAGTTTTTAACCAACAAAATAAACTCAAGAGATCAGGATCTTGTTATTTTGTAACTGGTATTTCCTGCAAAGCTGGAACAAATCTGAGGATTATTTGTATTTACTATAATTTGAAAGAGAGTTGGGAGGGTATATGAGAAGGTTTGAAAGGAGAAAAATGGTGAAATTATGTAACTATTGCCTCAAAAAATGAAGCAAATAATTTTTTAAAAGGGAATATTTTAGTGCCCTGAATATCCCTGAATTGTTTGAAAGGATTTCATTACATCTGAATAGCTTACTATTTGCTACTTTGAGATGTATATAGACTGCATATACCCCTACCCCACACAAAATTGTTGTACATATATGCACATATATGTGAGGAATAATACTAAACTGTCTTCAGAAACAATCCGTAATAACAGATTGATACTTCTTTCTCTGAAGATGATTCAGTATGATGGTCATTTAGAAATCCACAACTCATACTATATATACAAAATGCTGATGCATTTTGAAATGTCAGTTATAAATCAGTGCATATTCTATATAGTAGTTAAACTATGCGAACATTGTATATTCTAGACCTAGTTTAATTTTGATATCGAATTTAGGAGCCCTGCTGGATCTAAGAAACATAACCCATGGGAAGGCAGAATCTCAAGTAATACTGGCTTCCATTTCATATTTCCTTTTTAATTCTTGTAATTTCTAATGGTTATTTATGAAATAAAGACATAAGCAGATGATAATAATTTATGAAAGCCTCATCAGTGATTAATTTTAGGGATACTCTGTTCTTCAAGGAACTAAATGTAGTGAAGTAGATCATTGTTTGGTCACTGGCAAAATTAGTTACTTGTGAATAAAAATTGTTTAACCAGCAACCTACAGATTGGAAAAAGATCATCACCAATCCTACATCTGATAGGGCGCTAATATCCAAAATATAAAAGAACTCAAGAAGTTATATTCCAAATAACCAAATAACCCAATTTAAAAAAACATGAGGTATAAAGATAAATAGATAATTCTCATCTGAAGAGTGTCAAATGGCCAAGAAGTGCTTACAGAAATGTTCAACATCCTTAGTCATCAGGGGAATGCAAATCAAAAGGACCCTGAGATTTTTCCTTATACCAATCACAGTGGCTAAGATCAAAAGCACATGCTGGTGATGATGTAGAGACAGAGGAACACTCCTCCTTTGCTGGTGGGATTACAAACTGGTACAATCAGTCTGGAAATCAATCTGGCAGTTCCTCAGAAAATTAGAAATTGTTCTAACTGAAGACTCAGCTATATCACTCCTAGGCATTGTATCCTAAAGATGGTCCACTGTACCCCAAGGAAAGATTTTCCACTATGTTCACAGCAGCTTTATTTGTAATAGCCAGAAACTGGAAGCCACTCAAATGCCCCTTAACCAAAGAATATATACAGAAAATGTGGTTCATTTACACAACAGATTACACAGTTATTAAAAACAAGGACTTAATGAATTTTGTAGGCACACGGATTGAACTAGAAAATATTCTGAGTGAGGTAACCCATACCCTAAAGAACATGCATTAGAAATCAAGTAGCTGTTTTACAAAGGGAGATACTCATAATCATGTACTTGGCTCTACAAAAAATTATTAATAGCCCACTATTCAAGTATTTGAGGTTCATTATTCTGACAGAGCAGAACATATAAAAAATTATGTATCAAATTACTTGTTGTACCCTATATATTTGTTTAAGTAAAATAATGCTTAATTATAAATTGTTTATCTGAAATTTTTGAAAATTCAGATGTCTCAAAGATAAGTATAAGTGGTGTGAGAAATTTGTTTATTAGAATTCTGGGAAGTTGATTCTATAATTAAGAGAAATCACAGTGGGGTATCATGGTTTGAATTCTTAAAAATGAAAGAGAGAAAAAAACTCAAATAAGGGAAGTAAGGTTGCTGGTAGTGGTAGAATATGGGCAGTCATGATCTAGAGGAATAACCCAATCTGGCTGTTCCATAGAAAACTGGAAATTGTTCTAACTGAAGACTCAGTTATATCACTCCTAGGCATTGTATCCTAAATAAAGGGGACCAATGGAATAAGAGAGAGAAGAAAAGGATGGATAGAAATAAAGATAGTTTGGGGCATTTATCTCATAAACAGACTGTCACTATATGAAGTTTATGAAAAGCTTTCAAACTATGTTCACATGAAATACTGGATAAATATTGTCATCCCAGTTTTTTGTAAATGGTATAAGTGATAGTTTATTATGGAGCCATTTTGAGTGACTATGACACAAAATACAGATTTAGGTTAACAGAAATTCCATGTTCCAATGTGAAAGCCATTTCATAGAGTTTAAATTTATTTTTTTAATTATTAAGCAACTAC
>LR749981.1:439659-478612 GCA_902729485.2 Mus minutoides
TGTGTGTGTGTGTGTGTGTGTGTGTGTGTGTGTGTGTGTGTGTGTGTTTATGTATATATGATTGCATTGCATACACAAGTAGAACCTATTGAGTCTGTTTTGTGTTGCTTTTGAGTATATGACTTCAAGTCTGTCTACTTGGTACTGGACAATTTAAAGGGATTTAACACGGAGAAGATACATTTACCTTCTCTCAGTATCCTTACAGTTACCTGTAGTTTTTGTCTAGGGTCCAATCCTCATAAAGTTTCTATTTTTTATGTCAGCATGTTTATTGGTATTTTCCTTGTTTAGATCTTGGCTAGGCAGATATACCGTTGAAATATCAAGGTTATATCTTTCATGTATTATGAGGAAACCCAATCTCACAGCAGATTTTTTTGGTTCGTTGGGGTCTTCCTCTTTTCTCTCCTCTTTTTCAACGGTCTATGATCTGTATTACCACATATTTGAAGAAAACTCAAGTGTCTACAACAGTCTTCAGGATTTTGTTTTGTTTCATTGGATATATATAAAAGATTAAAAACCTCATCAAGACTGACATAATCATTCATGTTTAAATATGCATATATCTACATTTATTGGAATATTTAAATTTAGAAATTTTTTCAGAACCATTTCTTGTCTCTGCTCAAACCTATATTGAAGCAAAGATGTAAAGATGACATTTATCTTACTCAAGACAAAAGAGTAAATAAGAAACTCAGACTCTCTTCCTTACTTTGTCAACTGACATATGTACAGGCTTGGAGTCCTAACACTGCTTTTTTTATGATTCATGAAATATGGTTTGATGTCAGGAACAAATACTCTAACATACAGAAGTGGATACAGTACAAACACAAGTATGACTCTAGTATGAAGTCAGAAATGACCCACTGTACACATGCTCTTTTTCATTACAAAACACAGAATTCTAGAGATGCATAGGTAAAATATCAATGAGTATTATCAATGAAGGAATGTGATTCTGATTTTGTAGCATTATGTTGGATAATCAGTGAGATCACTCACCTTTTTTTTGCTCCAGTTTTTCTAACATACTTTTTGTACATTTCTTTCCAAATAGTCTGGGTATTATAAAATCTTCTTAGCTTTCTTTACCTGTGTAACCAAGAACAAATGCACAGGATACTACTTTTGAGATTTAATGCTTAGAATTCCTTTAAAAAAAAACAGGCATTAAGAATAAAAGTAATCTATTCTGGATGAGATAAATCAATACATTTTTCAGGCTATTCAGATGTGGTTGACATAGAAGTGCACACGTAGCTGATTTTTACCATTTTATCTCACTTCTTTTGCTTTAGAATATCATGATGATATTATTACAGTATTTCATTTCATCCTTACATGTATTTTATCTACGGTACTTATCACTGAGTCTTTTAGTTTTTGGAAGAATCTAGTTTACTTGTCTTCTATGTATTCTCTTCCTTTCATAGCACCCCTTGTCTCTGCTGTAACACTCTTGTAATGTTTATAAAGAATTTGTCGGGTTTTTTTTTTTTTTTTTTGACAACTGAGAAAAATGTAAGAAGTCAATGAATTGCAATCATAGAGATGATTTGGAAGATAATGAAAATCTTAGCAAGTACCTATGATTTTAATATTTTCTTGTTTCTTAGAGAGTTAAAATAATTTTAGGTAATTTCTGCTCTCTTTTCTGCTATTTATTAAATAAAGGGTACATGTTTTAATGTGTTTATACCACATTCTATATAAAAAATATTGCTCCTGTTAAGTTAACACATAGTGGTATTCAATATAGTATTTATTTTGTAAAGAAATTATACAGAAATTCTGTAGTTTTAAAATAGTGTGCAGTTAATTGTAGTTAATTGTTTATTTAACTACTTAAAAAATGAAAAGTGATTCTGTTTATGTTTTCTTTAAGAAGAAAAAGTTAATTTTTTAATGTACTCATGTTCCCTCTGTGACAGTGTTTTCCAACTGAGAAATGGGACAAACAGGAAACACTTCATGATTTTTTTATGTGGATGGAAATCTATAATCATATATTCTTCTATTCAGCTCATATTTTTAAAGCTCTGTCAGTCTTTGATTCCCTCCTGAAGGAAGACTTCTCAACTCTGATCTTACACAGTTACACAAGTGGGTATTAGCAGGGGTGGCAGGAGAGGGGGAATTACATAAATTGTTTAGAAAACCCAAATGCTTTGCACATTTCTTTATTAAAAATTTTTATTAGATATTTTCTTCATTTACATTTCAAATGTTACCTTGAAAGTCCCATATACCCTCTCCCTGCCCTGCTCCCCAACCCACCCACTCCTGCTTCCTGGCCCTGTCATTCCTTTGTACTGGGGTATATAATCTTTGCAAGACCAAAGGCTTCTCCTCTCAATGATGGCCTACTAGGCTTTCTTCTGCTACATATGCAGCTAGAGACATGAGCTCAGGGGGTACTGGTTAGTTCATATTGTTATTCATCCTATAAGGTTACAAACTCCTTCAGCTCCTTGGGTATTTTCTTTAGCTCCTCCATTGGGGGCCCTGTGTTCCATCCAATAGATGACTGTGAGCATCCAGTTCACAAGAAAGAGGTATATCAGGGTCCTGTCAGCTAAATCTTGCTGGCATATGCAATAGTGTCTGCCTTTGCTGGCTGATTATGGTATGGTTCCCTGGGTGGGGCAGTCTCTGGATGGTCTTTCCTTCTGTCTCAACTTCAAACTCTTTCTCTCTGTAACTCCATCCATGGGTATTTTGTTCCATATACTAAGGAGGAACAAAGTGTCCACACTTTGGTCTTCCTTCTTTTTGAGTTTCATGTGTTTTGCAAATTGTATCTTAGATATTCTGAGTTTCTGGGCTCATATCTACTTATCAGTGAGTGCATATCATGTGAGTTTTTCTGTGATTGGACTACCTCACTCAGGATGATATCCTCCAGATCCATCCATTTGCCTAAGAATTTCATGAATTCATTGTTTTTAATATCTGAGTAGTACTCCATTTTGTTAATGTACCACATTTTCTGTATCCATTCCTCTGATGAGGGACATCTGGGTTCTTTCTATCTTCTGGATACCTATTATTCTTAGGTTTGGTCTTCTCATTGTGTCCTGGATTACCTAGATATTTTGATTTAGGATCTTTTTGCATTTTGCATTTTCTTTGATTGTTGTGTCCATGTTTTCCATGGAATCTTCTGTACCTGAGATTCTCTCTTCCATCTCTTATATTCTTTTGCTGATGCTCTCATTTATGGTTCCTGATTTCTTTCCTACGGTTTCTATGTTCATAATTATCTCCCTTTGGGTTTTATTTTTTGTTTCTACTTCCATTTTTAGATCTTGAATGTTTTTGTTCAATCCCATCACCTCTTTGTGTTTTTCTTAAGAGATTTTTGTGTTTCCTCTTTAAGGACTTCTACCTGTTTAGCAGTGTTTTCCTGTAATTCTTTAAGGACTTCTACCTCTTTAGCAGTGTTCACCTGTATTTCTTTGAATTATTAATGTCCTTCTTAAAATCCTCCACCGCCATTATGAGATATGATTTTAAATCCAAATCTTGCCCATCGGTGTGTTGGGGTATCCAGGACTTGCTGTGGTGGTCATACTGGGTTCTAATGATGCTGAGTTGTCTTGCTTTCTGTTAGTAAGATTCTTATGTTTGCCTTTCACCATCTGGCAATCTCTGGTGTTAGATATTTAGCTTTCTCTGGCTGCAGCTTGTTCCTCCTGTGATTCTGTTAGCCTCTGTCAACACTCCTGGTAGTCCAACTCTCTCCTGAGTCCCAGTGTTCAGAACACTCTCTGCAGGCAAGCTCTCATCTTGAAGGGAAGGTGCCCAGAAGTCTGGAACTCAGATCCACCTCTTGAGTCCTTGGGTTAGAGCCCTCCCTGGAGACTGACTCTCCTCTGGCAGGGAAGGTGCCCAGGGGTCTGGGTCTCAGCTCTGCCTCCTGGCTGAGGATGAAGGCCTGAATGAACCCTGTCCAAGAAGCTCCATTACTTCTGCAGTCCAGCTGCTCTCCTGCGTTAAACTGGTCTCAGTGATCCCAAGATCCTGGGTGTGCTAGGGCCTGCCAAGTTGACTGGAGCTACCAGAAGGAATCCCAGCTGCTGGTTGAGCAGGTTTCATTTGTCCCTGTTCCTGCTGTCACAAGACCCTCCAGGATTCTTTGGAACACATGTTGTGTTCCACTCACCAGTGATCCCAAGATCCTGGGTGTGGTAGGGTGCCTGCAGCATGGAGAGTTCTCTGGGGACCTTGGGACCCTCCACAAGATTCCCACAGAAGGTGGCTCGGGGCTGGCACTGACCTGAATGAATCCCAGCCACGTGATTTACACATTTCTAAGGCTGTCATATCTCATCAGTATTCTTATTCTTTGTGTATAAAATGTATTGTCAATGTTTACTAACTCTGAAAACAATGAATTACATTCTTCGGCCAAAGTAACTGGAAAAGTTATATGCATATTATTTGCAACATATAATTATAATAATAAGGTATATACTTTCTGAAATAATGTACCTCTAAATGTATGTGAGTGGTATTTAAACACAATTTGTTTAATTTTTCTGTAGCAATTTCTTTATCCAATGTAAATAACTTAAAACACAATCATTAAATTGCTTTTAAACACTAAAACTTTATGCAATTAGACAGTGGTTTTATTTCTCTACTTTATTTATACATTAGATAAACTGATTTCTCTATTTTGTGTAATTTCTTATTTTTAAAAATCATTTATATCATGATGAAATTTTCACATATGCTGAACTGTGATAGCTGGAAGGACAATGAAAGAATCATTTAGAATCTTTGAATAGCAAAAATTAAAGTCTATGTTTATTTGAGCAAGTTCTTAGTGTGTTAGGAGTATAATGTGATTATTATATCTATTTATCAAAACGTGCAGTAAAATATTAAAGGGCCAAGAAGAAACACAAACACCACTTTATTTCTTCACATTACTTTTTTGATTGATTGCATAGTTCTCCCCCCCCCCATTGGTATTAGTTATGGGCTTTAAAGATGTGATATGTATTTTTAGTTTGATGTTAAATAGAAAAATAAACTGGTAGATTCAAATTTTAAATGTTTCACTAATAGAGGAGTATGTGGTTAAAAGGTACTCTGTATTTTGTTTTGTTTTCAGATCTTACAATGAAAGTTTATTTTAACAAAAAGCTTGCTTACTTGATCATGATGATACTCAATTTTCTTATGTACTTTTAAAAGTCAGTTGCTCACACATTGACTCAATTTTTATATGCTTCTAAGGTGGTTATATACAGTGCTGCTTCTTGTCTTTTTGCTGATATCTCGTGTTGTATTCTTGTCTCATCTTGGTTAACATTATAAGCCACAGTAAGATCTAAGTAGTTAAACTCCAGTGAAGCACTATAACACAGCATTAATAAAAACTTTTCAGAGAACCAAGATTGGAGGGACCCCTTACTTTTTTTCCTAGAACAATGCCTTAAATAAAAATGATTGTTCTTCATTTTAGGTAAAATAAATTCCTAATAGTAAGGTGTAGTATAATACGCAAAGATGACTAGACAGTGGGCTTTATACCAGGAGGCTTGTGTAGAATAACATAACATTGAGTAAAGTTGACCTGGAGTTTGCAAAGGGTGCTCAAGTACAATTCAACTTGGATTACCAGTATTCAGTTGTTTATGTTTTCATAGCTTTGAGGAAAAGAAGCACAAACCATCAGAGATGGGCACTGGAAACTGTAACATTATTAACAAGAAGGAGTGTTTTGAATCTGAAAGGTGAAGCTCGTTTATCAAGAATCTTGGGAAAGGTTTTATATTAATTGTTTTATTTGTTTGCATTTCAAATGATATTCTCTTCCTGGTTATCCCTCCACAACCCCACTTTGCCATTTCCTTGTTGCCCATCCCCTTTGCCCCTATGATGCTGCTCCTCCATCCACTCACCCACTACTGCCTCACCAATATTACACATTCTTTTAAGGACTTGCACTTGGTCATTGCTGGTCCTATTGAAATACTAATATATGTGCAAAATTTGACATTAATTGAAACTGGTTTGGGATTATTAATGACTCTGATGCCTTGAAAGAGACTCTGTTTTCCCATTTTATTTATTAAAGTTGTAATTGTCCCCTACTTATTATGTGACCTCAAATATCTTAAATTCTGTGCCTTCATATTTACATGTAAATATAAATTCATTGTTTAATTTTAAATCATTTACTTAACTTGATATAAGGCATAAAAATTATGAATAGAACTAAGTGGATTTCTATTGTATAGTTTACACTTATTCTAAAAGTTGCAGAAATAAGCTCATTATTTATGGAACTACCTACCAATTTGAAAATTCTATGTTCATTTTGAAGGAAAATATAACATATCTGTCCTATCTTCCCAGGGAAGAGAACTCTAATTGGTTTTTGAGGGACAAATGATCAGCACTAAAAACATACAGACAAGTAACTTTAAAAGGACAGAATAGGTTATATTTAGCAATATATATGAATATATATGTATATGCATATATTTATATGCATGAAATAACAATTGTTTTAAAGAGCATCCATGAATTTGAAGGAAAGCAGGGAGAGTATATATTGGATTATTTGGAGAGAGAAAGGAGAAGGGAGAAATGTCATTTTTATATTATAATCTCAATACTTAAAAAATGCATACATATAAACATAGTAAAATAACACAACCAAAATCTTGTAGACTCAAGAAATAGTTGTCATTAGTTTTTTTAGAATCAGGACTATTCTTTAAAATGTTTACGAATAAGCAGACACATTTCTTAGTGTTTGATCCATCAATCATTATAGATAATTTTATATCACCAAGAATTCTGGACATCTGTAGGTCATGTGGGACCATTTATGGTACCAGATAGGAGTAAAAACTAGTAAAGTTGACTGAACTCAACTCCAGGATTCAAAAATTTGAGAAGTTTAGGAGTAGAACCATATCTTACCTGTCTCTGTAATTGCTCTGGACAAAGAAGCTTTTTATAAAACTGAGAGAGCTAGAGACAGGCAGGTAGAGTGGAGTTCTTCTCCATGCTAATGAGGTATTTAGATAGCCTTGAGCCTTCAGCCAATGACGTCCCCTTCCAAAGTATGCCCATGTCCTTCACTCAAGAAGTTTTTAATTCCTGGTTCACCTTATATAAAGTATATGTGTACACACCCACCCCTAATAAAGGAATATGAACACGCAAGGATCATCTCAGAGAGCTTCTTCACTAGAGACTGCCACAGGGAAGGAAGGACTTTGCCTAAAAGGCCTGTGTCTTTTGAAAAGGTTATTTATTCATTTTAATTATTTAATTTTTTCCAAATTTTATTAGATATGTTCTTTATTTACATTTCAAATGCTATCCCAAAAGTCCCCTATACCCTCCCCCATCCCCTGCCATGCTCCCCTACCCACCTACTCCCACATCTTGGTCCTGGCATTCCCCTGTACTAGGGCATATAAAATTTGCATGACCAAGGGGCCTCTCTTCCCAATGATGGCTGACTAGGCCATCTTCTGCTACACATGCAGCTAGAGACATGAGCTCTGGGGGTACTGGTTAGTTCATATTGTTCTTCCACCTATAGGGTTGGAGACCCCTTCAGCTCCTTGGGTACTGTCTCTAGCTCCTTCATTGGGGGCCCTGTGTTCCATCATAGCTGACTGTGAGCATCCACTTCTGTGTTTGCCAGGCACTTAATCATCAGGGAAATGCAAATAAAAACAACCCTGAGATTCCACCTCACACCAGTCAAAATGGCTAGGATCAAAAATTCAAGTGACAGCAGAAGCTGGCGTGGATGTGTGTAAATGGCCACATTACCTCCTCGCCAGCAAGAACAGATATGGACACCAGAATCCTTCTGCAAGCACACCTTTATTACATCATGCGGAGAAAGAGAGTGAGCCCAAGATGGGTCCTGCTTAAATACACCTCAGTGTGACATGTGTCGTCAGGATTGGCTGACTGCCCATTACCTCAAGTTACGCCCCGGGATGGGCGGTGACTTACGTGGCTTTGTAACAAGCGCATGAGCACTGAACTTGTTTGTTTGTCCCAGGCTGGGGGTGGTGACAGGATGTCGGCACCATCTTGGAATGGTGGCAGAACCAGCTTGGGCGTGGCTCTCTACAGATGTGGAGAAAGAGGAACATTCCTCCACTGGTGGGATTGCAAGCTTGTACAACCACTCTGGAAATCAGTCTTGTGGTTCCTCAGAAAATTGGACATAGGGGCTAGGGAGATGGCTCAACGGATAAGAGCACTGACTGCTCTTCCAGAGGTCCTGAGTTCAAATCCCAGCAATCACATGGTGGCTCACAACCACCTGTAATGAGATCTGACAACTTCTTCTGGTGCATCTGAGGCCAGCTACTTACATAAAATAATGAATAAATCTAAAAAAAAAAAAAAGAAAGAAGAAGAAATGCTTTTCTGCAACCCTATAGATGGAACAACAATATGAAGTAATCAGAACACCCAGAGCTCATGTCTCTAGCTGCATATGTATTAGAAGATGGCCTAGTTGGCCATTATTGGGGAAGAAAGGCCCTTGGTCTAGCAATGTTTATATTCCCCAGTACAGGGGAATGCCAGGGCAAGTAGTGGGAGAGGGAGGGTAGAGGAGCAAGGCAGGGGCAGGAGGGTATAGGGGACAATTGGGTAACACTTGAAATGTAAATGAAGAAACTCTCTAAAAAGAAAGAAAATTGGACATAGTACTACCAGAGGATCCTGCAATACTCTCCTGGGCATATATCCAGAAGATGTTCCAACTGGTAATAAAGACACATGCTCTACTATGTTCATAGCAGCCTTATTTATAATAGCCAGATGCTGGAAAGAACCCAGATGTCTCTCAAAAGAGGAATGGATACAGAAAATGTGGTACAGTTACACAATGGAGTACTACTCAGCTATTACAAACTAAGATTTTATAAAATTCCTAGGCAAATGGATGGATCTGGAGGGTATTATCCTGAGTGAGGTAACCCAATCACAAAAGAACTCACATAACATGTACTCACTGATAAGTGGATATTAGCCCAGAAACTTAGATTACCCAAAATACAATTTGCAAAACACATTAAACTCAAGAAGAATGAAGACCAACGTGTGGACACTTCGCCCCTTCTTAAAATTAGGAATAAAGCACACATTGAAGGAGTTACAGAGATCAAGTGTCTTGCAGAGACAAAAGGATGAACCAACTAGTGACTGCTGCAGCTAGCGATCCATCCCATATTCATCCACCAAAGCAGACACTATTGCATATGCCAGCAAGATATTGCTGAAAGGGCCAAACTATAGCTGTCTTGTGTGAGGCTATAGATATTTTCTCCATTTACATTTCAAGTGCTATCCCATAAGTCCCCTATACCCTCCCTGAGTCCTGCTCCCCTACCCACCCACTCCCATTTCTAGGCCCTGGCATTCTTCTGTACTGGGGCATATAAAGTTTGCTAGACCAAGGGGCCTTTCTTCCAATTAATGGCCAACTAGGCCATCTTCTAATACCTATGCAGCTAGAGACACAAGCTCTGGGGGTTCTGATTAGTTCATATTGTTGTTCCATCTATAGGGTTGCAGACCCCCTACAGCTCTTGTGTACTCTCTCTAGCTCCTACACTGGGGACCCTGTGTTCCACCCTATAGATGACTGTGAGCATCCACTTCTGTATTTGTCAGGGACTGAGGAAGCCTCACAGGAGACAGCTATATCAGGGTACTTTCAGTAAAATCCTGCTGGCATACGCAGTAGTGTCTGCATTTGGTGGCTGATTATGTGATGGACCCCCCGGTTGGTGCAGTCTCTGGATGGTCCTTCCTTTCATCTTAGCTCCAAACTTGGTTTCTGCAACTCCTTCCATGGAAATTTTATCCCCTATTCTAGGGAGAAATGAAGTATACATGCTTTGGTCTTCCTTCTTGATTTTCTTGTGTTTTGGAAGTTGATTCTTGTGTATTCTAGGTTTCTGGGCTAATATCCACTTATCAGTGAGTGCATATCAAGTGACTTCTTTTGTGATTGGATTACCTCACTCAGTATGATATCCTCCAGATACATCCATTTGCCCAAGAATTTCATAAATTCATTCTTTTTAATAACTGTGTAGTACTCCATTGTGTAACTGTACCACATTTTCTGTATCCATTCCTCTGTTGAGGGACATCTGGGTTCGTTCCAGTTTCTGGCTATTATAAATAAGGGTGCTGCGAACATAGTGGAGCATGTTTTCTTATTACCAGTTGGAACATCTTCTGGATATATGCCTAGGAGAGGTATTGCTGGATTAATTGGTAGTACTATGTCCAGTTTTCTGAGGAACCGCTAGACTGATTTCCAGAGTGGTTGTACCAGCTTGCAATCCCACCAGCAATGGAGGAGTGTTCCTCTTTCTCAACATTCTCGCCAGCATCATCTGAATGTTTGATCCTAGCCATTCTGACTGGTGTGAGGTGGAATCCCAGGGTTCTTTTGATTTGCATTTCCTTGATGATTAAAGATGTTGAACATGTTTTCAAGTGCTTCTCAGCCCTTCAGTATTTTTCAGTTTAGAATTCTTTGTTTAGCTCTGTACCCCATTTTTAATGGGGTTATATCTGCCCTTTGGGTACTAGGTACTTGATCCAGTCATACTAGATAATGTTTAGCTTAAACTTTGCCTTTCCCTTCCTGGCTAGTATCCTGAGGCCCATGGGGAAAGATGGATCTCAGATCCCTAATTTCCTCTCCAGGTGGTACACCAGAGGAGCCTGGGTACCCAGAGAGAAGACCTGGAACCATAGAGTTTGTTCCAGACTTTACTTTTCCCCTTCAGATCTGTCATATTGAAATGTCTGACTGTCTGAAGATAAACATGAGCTGTAGACTCCCTGTTGTAGCCATTGCCTTGACTTCTCTTGTCCTACATGAAGGCGTCATAGAAACACATCTAGCAGACAGACAAAACTCAATAAAGACACACATTCTACTTAAAAAAACAAAACAAAACAAAAAAAACCCTCAAAACAACAACAACAACAACAACAAAACCTACTTTTCCCCACAATTACCTGGTAAGAAAGCACAAATATCGAAGGTCTGATGCAGTAGTAATATAAGAAATGCCTCTAGCAGGTTGGCAAAGTGGAATATGGGTATATTTCCTTCCAGCATATTGATCTTTTGCAGTTATTGCAGGGAAACGACCTGGTGTAAGTTTGGTCAGCAACATATAGCTTGGTCATATGGTTTAATTTAAGGAAATAGACCCAAAAGTATCTTCCCAGTGTCGAAACTACTCAAACATCTCACAAAATTTGCTGAGCATCTGTTTAAGAAGGAGAGCAGCACATGAAAGAACAAAGCAGTGAGGTCTCCCTCACTCCCATCTTCCCATCTGCCATGCTGTCTGCACACAGGGAACACTTTACTCTCCCTGTAACACTTCCACAGCAATTCACCTCCCATCTTCTTACACTGGAACTCCCACATTCTCTCCATGCATTACTACTCTACATCAGCCTTTAAAGTTCAGGTTTGAGGCAACTCTTACATAAAACTTTATCAACAACTCAATTTGAGAGTCTGTCTTCTCTCTAAACACTGAAATGGTGTTGGTCTTTATGGTTCATTTGGTACTTTATTATTGGGTTTTGTCGTGTAACATCTACTTTATTGTATGTTTGGACTTTCTAAAGTTGTTCCCTTTTCTTTTTCTCTTGTCTAATTTCCCATGTTTGTTTGTTTGTTGTTTTTGTTTTTTGTTTTTTTTTGCCCCATTCATCTTTCATGTGACTTCTACAACTTCTGCACATGCTACAATGGAGATTTTTCTTTTCTTTTCTCTTTTCTTCATTTCTTTCTCTTCCTCTCTTTCTCTTTCTCTTTCTCTTTTCTCTTCATTTCTTTCTCTTCTCTTCCTTTTCTTTCTCTTTATTTCTTTTTTTCTCTTCTCTTCTCTTCCTTTTCTTTCTCTTTCTCTTTCTCTTTTCTTTTCTTTTCTTTTCTTTTCTTTTCTTTTCTTTTCTTTTCTTTTCCTTTCCTTTCTTCTCTGCCTATGATGCTTTCACTTTGTTTGCCTGTCCCTCTACTTGTTTGAATTTTCACCACTCTTCATTGTCTGTCCTACGTGTTATTTCCTCTGTATTCTCACTCTGACTTTATTATCAAAATATAATTTTCTCAGAGTTATCTCACAGTCTTATTCCTTTCTTACTCTCCTATGATATTTTTCAACTTATATCTGCCTTTTAGTACTTTGCATTTTGCGTTTTACATGCTGCCTTAGACATTGGCCATACACACTTTTCCAATGGGGTTTCTATCCTCTAGATGTGTACTGAGGATAGTGCGGGCTAGAAGTTCTCCTGGTTCTCTTTATGCAAAGTCCTTTGGTTTTGCTTGTTTTTGATAAGGTATATACTATTTATATCCATTTAACAAATATGAACAGAATTGAGAGTTAATAAGTTCCTTTGTTTTTTGAGACAGTGTTTCTCTCTGTGGTTCTGCCTGTTCTAAAACTCACTATGTAAACAAGGCTAGCCTCAAATTTAGATAACAACCTGTCTCTGCCCCTGTGTGCTGGAATTATAGAGATGTGTCACCATGCATGGCTGTTTGTTTGTTTGTTTGTTTTGTATTTTTTATTTATTTTGTTTTTTGTTTTGTTTTGATTTTTTCATTTTTGAGACAGGGTCTTGTAGACCAGGCTCTGAATTGTNTCACTATGTAAACAAGGCTAGCCTCAAATTTAGATAACAACCTGTCTCTGCCCCTGTGTGCTGGAATTATAGAGATGTGTCACCATGCATGGCTGTTTGTTTGTTTGTTTGTTTTGTATTTTTTATTTATTTTGTTTTTTGTTTTGTTTTGATTTTTTCATTTTTGAGACAGGGTCTTGTAGACCAGGCTCTGAATTGTTAAGAGATGTGTACAAGCACTATTGCTATATGGTACAATGGTAGTTTCAATTTAAAGCCTTTGTTGTTGTTTTGTTTTGTTGTTTTGTTTTTTTCTCTGTCACCCTACTTCATGTAATAATTGGACACTTATGCTTGATTTGGCTTCTATTTCTGAGGCCTGTTAGAAAAATTAGTTTACTGTTCATTTGTCTCCACTTCTGCTTCTATTTTCACTGTTCTGTGGTTTACCATCCCAAAAATGGCTAGGAAAAAAGTTAATATAGTATAAATAGCATTACTGTGGAGCCAAAGATTCCTGCAGATTTGTTATGCTTATACTTATAATCATCTTATTATCACAGAGAGCTAAGAATTGGTAAAATTCAAGCTGAGTAATAAGGATATTGAAACATATTTTGAGGACAAATATAATACAACAGGAATAACTTACTTTAATAATTATTTAAACTTAAACTTTAGATTATATAAGCATTGGTTTTCTAACAATATAGGACTATTAGTAGTCTATCACACAATAATGAAACAATATTTTAAAGCTATCATGTGACAAACCCTTCCACAGTGATTTTTCTATTTCCTATTTTGTTCACCACAAAATTATTATTGATGGTTTTAACATATGAAAAATGCAAGAAGTAGAACATAAATTCAGAGAAATACAAAACTCTTTGAATTTAGATCTTAGAAGTAAGCTCACATTAAGTAATTATAAAGGTCTTAAAACTTCTGAGGAACATTTATGTGATTTCCTAAAACATTCTATCTATAATACCTGTACACATTTTCAAACTTCATGAGCTGTTTAAAATAGCTTTCATTCTCTTAAGTACACCCATGAATTTCTTTAAACACAGCCAAGGCAAAAACATGAAAGATGAGAATAAATTACAATGTAAATATAGATAAATATGGATACAACTGTAGCTGAGTAGTTAAGAAATCGGCTTGAGAAATAAAACCTCTGTAATTCATATACACATGCACGCACACACACACACACACACACACATACACACACACACACACACACACACACACACACACACACACACACACACACTTTGGATTTATTTATGGAACAAAGTCTTCTAAACCAAGAACCTTGGATTGCCAAAAAAAAAAAAAAAAGGCAATTAAATAGAGCAGCATGAGGTTGTCAATCACTTGAGCAACTAACAAAAGCATCTACTATCAAAGCAAATAATGTAAACATGAAAAGAGAAAGAGCTCTTTATATCAAATGTCAACATTTTACTGTTCACTGTTTTTGCATGTGTTGGTGCACTATCAGTTGTTTTGATATTTGATATAGAGTTAGCCATTATCATCTCTTTGAGGATTTGACCGTCCTGTGATGCTTTTGAAAAAAGGTTGGGACTTTTCTCTTTCTTGTTCTGTTGCTGGCGTTGTACAAATAAATGGGTAGTCACAGCTTATCATCACTTAAAGATGCATGTGCATGCTGCAGTTTACTAAAACATGATTGGCTGCTACATAAATCAATCTGATAGAGATCTGTTCCATGAAGAAAAGATAAATCATTAGCTGGGGCTTTTGGAATGTAATTCATTTTAGATAGTGGTTATTGATGATTTAATTTTAGCAGTACTTGTACATTTCTGGGCTATTTTATATAAAATGTTAACATGGTTGAGTATATTTATTTTAAAAGTGAGTATAAAGAGACCAATTAGAATTTTACATGCAATACATGTAAATGAAGAGGCACAGCTGAACAGTGAACAAAGTTTAACCTATTAAACAAAAAGTATAGCATACTTCCAGGGAAGAAGGTTTTAAATGATTCCTTATAATTCAATGGCACAGAAAAAATGTCTGGAAGTGTCATTTATCAGACTGATAACCAAGGCTTAGAGACCTTTTGGATATTCATTTCTTTGTGTCCTCCAATTCTAGTCTTTCTTTGGCCTTATATGCACCCCTGCATTTATTTCAATGTTAACAGTGCTCAGTGGCATTCTGCCCCAGAAAAGACCTTGTGCCTTAAAATATAGTTATTACTTTTATTATGAAGGAATTATTTCAAAAGAGTAACATTAGTTTAGTGGTGCTAACATCAATAGCTTAACCTGATCATGTCATGAGGTTTGGAAATTATCCTGAGTATTGGAACTCTTGGGTTGTGCATGGTTTCAGAGCTATCTTGGCTTTGCCCTGGCCTCCATTCTCTACACAATGAGAGGGCATCACTGGAAAATTTGTATATGAAGAATTAAGTTTATCAGAAAGTTTCCAAGAGACATTATTGTCCTTGTTGAGCAAAGTGGCTTGAAGTGAGGGAAAAACTGGGTCATATAGCTATATATGATCACCAGACTCACTATTGTGAAATGCCTTTGATTTAGTGAATGGGGTATTCCAGTTTGGGTCAAAGATGAAAGCTGTCAGCAACAGGAATCTTTGTCCTTAGTCTTTTTTCCATGGAGTCCTGCTCTGCATAAATTAAACAAATATTTTAACTATAGTGGTTTTTAGGGGCACCCTAAAAACCTGTCTGAATGCTACATATTGAAGTCTTGCAGGACAGGTCTTGGAAAAGTACTAAAGCTGGGTCCTGGGAAATGTTTAAGGTTTCCCTCCTCCAGCTAATAGTCATGCTGGTCTCACACCACTTCCTACACTATATTAAGACCTCCCCATCAACTTTTAGCCTTTAAAAGAGATGTGCTCTTTGACAGAGAAGGTGCCAGTAATAATCCCAGTTGCTGAATAATTTGGCCATCTTTTTGTGTTCTGCCTATGCTCTGCACACATTTTCTTTTATTTGCGGACCCTCAAGGCTCAGTGACCTCATTTTCCACATCAACTCATCCCTAAAACAGAGTCTAAGTGGGTACTGCTATATGAAAATTAATGATAAGGGTAAGAAGCCCTCTGCCCTTATCTATATTAGCTTTTATTGTGAAGAAGGAAGTTTGTGATATGGAAGAGGACAGCTGTGTTACAGGAGACAAAGGGTTATATTCCTTGTTGTTCATGTGCACTTCAAGAAGCATAAATATGCTCTCTATAGGTGTTCACAAAAGATTGTAAGATCTTGAATCCAGGTGAGAAAGAAGTGTACTATGAGAGGTATAGAGTGTATATGTGTGTACATATGCATGTATGTGTGTCTCCGTGGATGAACACAGGCACCCCAGTGAAGGTGTTCATAGTCTTTGAAGTTCTGAAAAAAGTTTTCCTTTTTTTTCCTCTATCATCTGCAATTGTTCAGCAGAGCTTTGCTAAACATTTTGTCTGCTGCTATACTGTGGGAAGCACAGAGATGAGTCCTCCCTCTGTCTCATTTACTACAGATTATCAAGAGGGCATCAGAAATGACTTTTCTGAAGTTGTGCTAGGGCAAGAATGTGGTATGATTAGAGGGAGCTATAGCTCAGAGACAAATGCCAGGGGACAGCCAAGGAATCACGTAGCACAGATTTCAGCATATATAAGCAATGATTGAGATTCTCACAGTTACCATAATACAAGAAATTGTTAAAAAGAGGCAAGTTTGTCAGGGTGGAGTCATTAAAGGGAAGGGTGACCCCTGGAGGCCAGAACAGCCTACAGCATGATCTGTCTTAAGTCACAGATTCCTTTAGGATTCATTCCCAGTAAATTAAAAAAAAAAAAAAAATGCCTATGCACTCCTCGAATGCCAGCTAAGCATTTTGTAAATGCATTATTTTATTAGAGCAGCTTATTGAATTAATGTACAGTTAGAGCTAAAGGAATAAATGTGGAGTTAGCAGTGGTTAGCCTGCCAGGCACCACCTGCTCCCTGATGCTCTTGAGCCAAAGATTCAGCCTTTGCTCTTCCTGAATACAGGTCCCAGGAGCAGAGCTTTCCTCTCATCCCCTCCAATACTGGTCCACCCAGAGTGTGGTCATTACTTGCTAGTATTGTACCTTTTCTAGAGCTTTATTTATTTGTTTGATTATTTATGGTTTTAAAAATCAGTCTCTTACATTTTGCATTTAATAGATATGTGAGCTCCACTGTCATCAAAGCTCTGGGGAAAAAAATTCAGGTCTGTGGACAGTTTGAAGAACCAGCAGACTTTGTTTTCTCTGTGTCCTCCAGTTTTGTAAAGTGCTGTGATCATGCTAGAACCTTGGTGTGCAGGATGGCAGCTCTACTATAAGTCTAAAATACATGTGTCGTTTTCAAGGATTATTAGGGTTTCATGAATTCAGAGAGAGCTTTTGTATCTTTAAATACTATTTATAATTCCCAGCTGCCTCATATATATAATTTCTGATCAGATATAGATCTCTTCTGTATTGACTTCTACTTTCTTTTATTTAACCTTTAAGTTAAATAATATGGAAAATAATATGATATATTTATTATAGAATTTCTAATGTCAATATTTTCTTAAAGACAAAAGTTCAAAAAATAATTTTACTTGTTTTTGATTGGTGTAACTGGGACATACAACTAAAATGAAATAAATAACACTTAGGTCATTAGTCTTTTGTTTTTAGGGAATTTACATTTTTATTTAGATATTTCCTATATTTACATTTCAAATATTATCCCCTTTCCTAGTTTCCCCTCCAAAAATCCCCTATCCCTTTCTTCCTCCCCCTGCTCCTTGACCCACCCACCCATTCCCACTTCCTGGCCCTGGTATTCCCCTATACTGGGGCATAGGACTTTCACAGGACTAAGGGCCTCTCCTCCCATTGATGACTGACAAGGTCATCCTCTAAAGGAGCTAAAGAAAGTACCCAAGGAGCTGAATGGGTTTGCAGCCCCATAGGAGGAACAACAATATGAACTAACCAGTACCCCCAGAGCTCCCTGGGTCATTAGTCTTTTTAAGAACATAAAAATATTATTTTAAAACAGTGGCTCATGATATTTGTTTAGGCACTGAATGTTGAGATAGTGCTGGTCCTTTTGAATCAATAAAGATAGAAAACTTTTCACAAGTGATGTTTTACAGACTTGTTAAAATTGAACAAACAAACAAAAAGGCTTCATAAAGGAAATAGCATTCTCAGAGTAAATGGGAAAATGCTGAGCTCCTTAGATTTAGCTGCTGAAAGACAAGCGGCTCTCAGACTTAGAGAATTAGAGATCATCATGAGAAGCAAAAAAGATAATGAAAGAAAGACAACAAGTACAGAAACATTCATAAGTGAGCTGAATCATAAAGATAAGTAATAAATATATTGACTTTAATGAAAAGGGAATGAGTTCTTTTTGTAAAAAAAAAAAATAAGCAATGGGAATAAGACTAAAGAAAACTGTACAGAAAAACTGAGCTCAAAATTATTTGGGAAAAAAGTGTTAGTGCATATTTAGAGCCAAGAAGTGAGTCATTTTATCTTCAGATGGCTTTGGTTTCTGGAAGGACAAAGGTCAAAACTCCTTTGTTTTGTATGAACTGGTCATCCCCTCTGAAGTGTAACCTGATAGGGGGCAGGAGCTCTAGTGCAGACAGCCTTTCCCAGACACCCACAGCTGCAGAGCAGTAATTTCAGCTGCAGGCTGGGGTGTTGGCTTCAGGAAGAGGCTTCTCCTGTCTTTTACAATCTCAGTCTATAGTCTAGACCTGGATAATGCTAATATCAGTGGATGAGTTAATGTGAAGGGGAAAGTGGTCAGGGCTGTAGGCAACTACAGGCAACCCAGGACTTCTGAGTGTTTAGGGAAAGATCTTAATGATCACTGACCAATTGGCAGTGTAATACCAAATGGTCAACCTTGAGTTATGTACATATATGAAGTGAGCAAGTTGTAGTTATGTACATAGAAACAAGTAAAAATAAATTTGAGACAGAGGGCAAGTGGGGAAAGATGCTTCCAACACAACTATGGAGGAACTGTGTGCTTTCCTGACTTTAGGCATATAGACAGGAGAATTCAGAAATAGGTCACTGCTTTCCTATGTCCATATGTTATCATAGGTGATTGTCTGACAGAAAAACCGTTTGTAGTTCCTTTCACATCTAGGCACTAGACACAGAATTATGAAGTGTATACATTGCCTTAATACAAATGATTCTTTGGGTTAAGTCTAGAAGAACGGACTAAACAACATTAACGGAAAGTTAGGAACAATTTTTATTGATGAAAACAAAAGAAGTGATTTAATGAAAAGAAATATGAGCTGGAATCAGCATGTGTTTAATGGGGTTGTACTAGAGTCATATGTCTAGAACACTGATTATGTTAAAGTTCATCAAGCAAATGGTACACTTAATCCCAGCACTGAGGAAGCAGAAGCAAGCATATCTTTGTGAATTCAAGGCAATCCTGGTCAACATAGAGAGTTTCAGGACAAGCAGAGCTTCATAGTGAGACCCTGTGTGTAAAACAGGGTCTTCTTTTCCTGAAATGGGGTGGCTGAAATAAACTGCCTTCCTCAGCCATGAACGTAAAACATACCTCTTCCCATCCTTTAACTACATAACCCTAGAGAGAAGGGAATTACAAGCTTGAAAGCAACTTGTAAGTACAGTTGAAAACAGTCTGTACAGCTTCTCTGGATTATGGGTGGCTGATTGCTCTGTATGTCAGTTGGTGTGTGTTCTTCTTTCTTCTGAACCTTGGGGTGGCTCTGACTATGCCTTTCAACACTACTAGGCTGGACCCTTCCTAATTTTGACTTGGCAATGTCATTTCAGCACTTCTTGGTTCTTGACTTTGCTTCCCATACACAATATATTTGCTTTAGTTAAATCAAAGTCATCCATCCCATGACCAAAACCATTTTGCTGATGGTTTGGGTTTGAAGTTTGTACCTTAGATAGAATAAAGTAATGAATAATTTCTCTATACAGTCTTAGTGACTAAAACACGAACACTTTTGTTTGACAACATGTATGTTCGAGTAAGAAAAAAGTGGAAGCATTTAAGTATGACTGGAGTAGTTGCAGGTTCAAGGCTGGAGGTGGGTCAGCAAAGTTGGTTGATAAAAATTCCCCTGAACATATGTTCAGGATAAAGCGAGAATCTTTCTAAAGTCAGAAACTTCTGCTTCATGCCTGTCGGAATTTGGAGATATGCTTCTCAGATGATATGTGTATGTGTCTACATATTTTAAAGACTTTTTCATACTTATAGAGTATTTTGCTGAACTGATCTCAATCATGAGGACTGACACCAAAGCTATTAATCCCCATTGTTATTTTAGGATTGAGTAGTAGAACTTGTTTAGCTAGTTAGTTTATTCTAGTAAGAGTTTGCCTCTATTAGGCTTTGGGGATTTGAACTATACTCTCACATAAGAAGTATTTTTCCACTTGTTTTCTCCCCAGCCCATTTTCTTTAAGGAAACTTTAAAAAATAGTCTTGTCTTAGGTGCACTTGGGATGAATTAAATATTTCTATAGGTAGTGTGTGAAGATCATCATTCAGAGATACTCTGAATCTGTGTCCATAACTTCAACTAGTGGTTCATTATACATCTCTGAAATGTCTTTTCCTATTTTGAGAAATACAACTGTAGTATACCCCGTGGGTTCAAGTACATGGTTCATGTTAACAATTATCATCTGGTACTGTGGTACATGCCTATCTATAATCCTGGGATCAGAAGCTAAGGAAAGTGGATTGTCCTCAGAAGAGGCAAAGGGATGGAGAAAATTGGAAGGGAGAGGGGAAGGGTAGGGAAAATGGGGCAGGATTAGATCTTGAGAGAGACAGGACAGAGGCCAAAATGGCCAGAGAATGAATGGAAACCTGCATCTGCTGGTGTATGTGTGTACAGGGGAATCTCTCAGAAGTCCCAGAGACCTGGAATGAGGGAGGCTCCAAGTGGTCAATGAGGGTGACCTTAACCATGATGCCTAATAGTGGAGGCAAGAAACTTGAAGAGGCCCCCTCTTATAAGTAGGCAGGAGCCCCAGTAGAGGAATAAGGACACAAACTTACCCTTAAAATTTTGACCCCCGATTTTGTTGTTGTTGTTTATGGTTTTTCGAGACAGGGTTTCTCTGTGTAGCCTTGGCTGTCCTGGAACTCCAGGCTGGCCTTGAACTCAGAAATCCACCTGCCTCTGCCTCCCAAGTGCTGGGATTACAGGCATGTGCTACCACTGCCCAGCATTTGACCCCAAATTTGTCCTGCCTAGAAGAAAAGCAGGAGCAAAGATGGAGCAGAGACTGAAGGAATGGCCAACCAATAATCAGCCAAACTTTAAACCCATTTCATAGTTAAGAACCATTCCCTGACATTACTAATGATACTCTGTTATACTTGTAGACAGAAGCCAACATAACTGCCTTCTGCTCTACCCAACAACTGACTGAAAGATACACAGCCAATCATTGGACAGAGGTCAGGGAATTTAATGGAAGAGTTGGGTAAAGAATTGAAGGCTCTGATCCACACAGGAAGACAAACAGAGTCAACTCACTTAGACATCTGGGAGTTTTCAGAGACCAAGCCAACAACCAACGAACATACATGGGCTGTAAAGAAGTCACTGTGACATATGTAACAGAAGTGCAGCTGAGTTTTCATGTGTATCCCCCAATAACAGTAAAGGAGGCTCTCCCTAAGCTATATTCTGACTGTGGTATCCTTTCCCAACAGTGTTGCCTTGTCTGGTCTCAGGGGATAGAATGGGCCTAATCTGGCAGAGAATTGTTGTGCCAGGGCTAGGAAAAACCAAGGGGAGTCTCAACCCTGTGGGAGGAAAAGGAGAGGTGAGATGGGAGGAGAGTCTCTGAAAGGAGAAATTGGGAGGGGATCAGCTATTAGGATGTAAATTAATTAATTAAAAATAATTAAATTTAAAGTTTGCATGGATTGAACAAAGAAATCCTGTCCAGAAACAAAACAAAAAAATTATCAATATTCTTGAATTGCTACATGAAATTAAAAAAAAAAAAAAAAACCATTTGATAGACATTGAAACAACGCCTATACATTCATTACTTTTGCATTACTGAGGCCAAGGGGATGTTTTGCTTATTACAGTTTAGAGGTCATAATATAGAGAGTTTAGGGACAGAACTAGCTCAGTCAGTGGTCGCACTGGCTTGAAGCTTGGCTTTATAACTTGCTAGATCATGAGGTAAAAAAAGACTCAGAAGCAAGGTTGCCAATAACTTACAGTGATATTTTATTACTCCCAAACTTTCTTTTTTTTCCAAATTTTTTATTAGATATTTTCTTAATTTACATTTCAAATGCTATACCCTATACCCTCCCCCTGCCCTGCTCCCCTATCCACCCACTCCTACTACTTGGCCCTGGCATTCCCTTGTATTGTGGCATATAAAGTTTTCAATACCAAGGGGCCTCTCTTCCCAATGATGGCCAACTAGGCCATCTTCTGCTACATATGCAGCTAGAGACATGAGCTCTGGGAGTACTAGTTAGTTCATATTGTTGTTCCTCTTATAGGGTTGCAGACACCTTCGGGTCCTGAGGTACTTTCTCTAGCTTCTCCATTGAAAGCCCTGTGTTCCATCATATAGATGACTGTGAGCATCCACTTCCATATTTTCCAGGCACTGGCATAGCCTCATATGAGACAGCTATATCAGGGTCCCTTCAGCAAACTCTTGCTCTCCTATGCAATAGTGTCTGAGTTTGGTGACTGATTATGGGATGGATCCCTGGGTGGGGTAGTCTCTGGATAGTCCATTCTTTTGTCTTAGCTCCAAAGTTTGTCTCTGCAACTCCTTTCATGGATATTTTGTTCCCTATTCTAAGGAGGAATGAAGTATCCACAAGCTGGTTTTCCTTATTCTTGATTTTCTTGTGTTTTGCAAATTGTATCTTGACTCCCAAACTTTCATAGCTTCCTAAAACAGCACCACACAGTTTTGTAAGATGTTTCCTTTCTTGATGATTCCATTTAGAATCTTTAATAAATACCTGATTACAAATTGAAAGATGCTGACATTTCCAAAAGGTTTTCTTCCAGTATTTTCTTATATAGGCTCTGCTCTGAGGTTGAATTCAGATTTAGTCCATTCAGGTATTTTCACCCCTATAAACTATTAAACAAATGAAGTGAGTGGCAAGAATTCAGGCTTTAATGCAAGGTAATAAGTGTGTAACCAGAAACATATTCTTAGCTTTAACTAAAAGAAAGCACATGTGTAACGGTGCAAAGATCAGCAAAACGATAGGTTCAGTGGTTCTATAATACCCAAAGATATCAGCTTCTTGGATATTGTTCTCTATAATTTAAAGAGTTATTGAAAACAGCCTAATTTTAGAGTGATAATCACAAACTTCAAATAGCCTACCCTGCCTCAGAGTGTACAGTGCCCTTGCCAGGAAAGGGGGAGGCAGTAAGTGTGTGCTGCTTACCGGACACAGACATCATTGCATGTGCTGAAGGGAGATCCTGTCCCAGAGCCTTTCCTTCTAAATGTGGACTAAAGTTCATGGCATTGCTGGTGAGAAAACTTCCAACTGTATAGATGAATCTTCTTCCAGGAGAAAAGATGATAATGCACAGCTTAGCCAGCATGGAGAGAAGAGTAAAAATCTGGATGCACACATGCTCAGACTCTGTCGATGCCTACAGCAGGCAGATATTGAGTTAAAAACACCGGGAAAATAGACTAAATGCCAAAAGAATAAAATAGTTATATTTTGTGATTTTTTTTTACAATCTGTACTTTATAAATATTTGCACGCCATTTCTTATTCCAGCATATAGAAATGTCAAATTTTACTAATTTAAGCTGCCATTAGCAAAGCATCAGACTATTTTTCTTTAACTCTCATACATATAATTTAATTGAATATAAACTTTGTGCATATTCACAGCAATTTCCATATATTTATTTTAATAAATTAGCTTACCAGGTCAAATATGCTACTGCACAGATTTCTCACAGACTCTCAATTGTTCTACAACAATCCTATCTCGTATGTGAAGTCAGTGTTGTTTCTACTTCATGGGGTATATATTTAGGGGCTTTATTTATTCTAAAAGTAAAATCTTTCTCATTGGGAAATTGGGTGAATTTACTTACCTCATTTCTCCCATGTTATATATTCATGTTAAATCATTTTCTTCAAACGTGTTATATTAACACTTTATTTATACAATATGTGCTCTAAAGTTTCTTATGTTGTCTTAAATGTACTATTCCTCTAACTTTTTATAATTTAACTTAAACAGCACTTTTAATACTTTCTAAGAATTAATTTTGGTGAATAATATAAGGAAAGCACTATTTTTTTTACTGCGTGTTAAAAAAAAGTATTTTCTTTAAAGTCAACATTTTTTGGAAGCTAACCACAAGCTCTGATACTCAGAACATTCTTGTCATTTTTATCTGAAATTGCCCTCAATGCCAACAGAAACTTAGAAAATCTCATAAACACACCACGTTGGGATTCATAAGTATTCTTTGATTTTAACAGAAGTGGAAAGAGTCCCCTTGATCACTTGGCTGAGTTTGCTTTCCTTGGCTTTTGCTCTCTCCAAAAATAGAATTTGACCTCAATTGGCAAAGATGCACCATCTCTAAGAAGATTTCAAAGGGTCTGCACCCAAAATATCTGAAAACTCCCAAAAAGAACTTCTAAAAATATTGTGAGCATTGGAATAACGTTCTGGTCTTCTAAGTGGCTGTGGACAGTGGCAATTCTCAGGCTGTTGTATTCATTCTGCTTTGACAGTTTATGCCTTGTTTTTTATTATTTAATGAGTAAGAATTTCATATTTTTTCCAATATTAACTTTCTAATATTAACTATCTTATGTATTAAACATATCTTGTTTGATTTCAAGACATGGTTATAAATTAGGGTGAAAATGAATGAAAAAAATGAATTTATATAAAACAGTAGCATGTGTATATATGTATCTGCATATTTTAACTAGATTAATTCTTGCTGATCTCTCACAGACAAAGAATGGATTTATTAAAATTTTATTTATATATGTGTTTGTTATGTTTAGTAAGAAGAACAGCAAACATAAGACAAATATTACCTTATGATAGTTTCCATTTATATCTACATCGTAAAATCATGCATGGGAAGGAAACTCATTTTCAGTAGCATGAAAGAGAAAATGACAATTTCTCTTAGAAATTCAAGGAAAAGATTCTATTCATAAGTGACTAACTAGTGGACCTACCTTAGTCTCAGTCTCTTAAATTTTCTTTTCATAAATCTAAGTAACATTGAGTGAGCTCTATATTCTGAGGTTAAAAGGAGTTCCTTCCCTAAGCTACAAAAGTGTTTGCTTAATGCTCAAAACATTAAGAGACAATCTATTTAACAAGTAATACTCATTGTAGTTGATATTTCTGGTTCTTCTGATAAAGAACTATAGTTAGAAGTCAGGGGAGTTGTTTATACTTCAGGTATAAAAGGAAGAACAACACAATAATTCACTGATGTTTCTGACCTAGACCTTAATTCTTATCTAAAATTCAAAGACAGCTTGGACTTTGAGCCAATTTCTCCTTAACCAATAATATTGCAGAGGCAAAAGGGAAATTCTCCTTGATTCCCATGTCATTTCCCACTTCCTGCTTTAATCTACACTTAGACAGGTTGTGTGTGTGTGTGTGTGTGTGTGTGTGTGTGTGTGTGTGTGTGTGTGTATGCATATCGAAATTCACTCCATTGCCATTTTCTAACTTTCTTCAAGAACTGCTTACAGTCACAGATTAAGACTAATAATGCGGGGCTGGAGAGATGGCTCAGTACTGACTGTTCTTCCAGAGGTCCTGAGTTCAATTCCTCCCAACTACATGGTGGCTCACAACCATTTGTAATGGGATCCCATGTTCTCTTCTGGTATGTCTGAAAAGACTGAAAGTGCACTCACATACATAAAATAAGTAAGTAAATTTTTAGAAAGACTAATAAGGCATATACAGTGTATATGTGCTAGGAAGAGGGAATCTCTAGTGAAGAATTGCCTCCATCATATTGGTGCATGTAGGGGCATCACCTTGATTGCTAATTTATGTGGGTGGGCTCAGCCCACTGTGGGTAGTACTATCCATGGGTAGGCAGGTCTGTGCTCTATAAGATAAATAGCTGTTTATCCCATGGAGCCATTCTTCTCTATCTCTTCTTATCACTTTTTCAGTTTTTTCCTCAAACTTCCTGCCTTGACTCCCTCAATAATGGACTAGTATAAGCAAAAATCAGCTCTTCTCTGTTGCTTTTTGTCATAGTGTTTATCATTATAATAGGAAGCATCTAGAACATTTTGTTATCATATACTGAGTTTGGAGAAAATATTATTCGGACACAACAATAGGTCCAAGGTCATTTGAGAGGATTTGAGGACATCTTTAGTGTGTAACTGATATGTCTTTTAGTTGCTACTCTAGAGCAAATAGACACTTCCACAACATAGCTTATTAATATTTTGTGCTTCTTGTTCCATCAGAAGTATTTGGCTGGAGGAAGACAGTAAGAGAGTTCATTAAAATTACCAGATAAGAGCAGGACCTTCTTGTCTCAGGCCTCCTGTTTTCAATATTTAAAATCTTTTTGATTCAACTGGTTTTGGTTCTTAAATGTAAATAGCGGTTAAATTCTACAGCATATTCATCAAGGATTAAGTTTTGCAAGGAACTATAAAGTGAAGGTTAAGTATACATTCCATTGTTAGGGTATCCTGGATACAGAGGCCCTTTGGAAGCCATTCTTTTTAAGACTGTTTTAAAGAAGGGCTTCATTTTCCTTATGAACATATATACAATTATCCTAAAAGAAGTCAAACAGATTTATTGTAATTCACAGGAGCACTCCTCCCTTTTCCACAAATGCCTAGGATTTCTTTCTTTCTTTCTTTTTCTTACTTTTTTATGTATACTTTTATACTTTCTTTACTCTGTTAGGTTGACAGATTTATGCATATATAGTGCATTTTGATCATATTCTTTGTCCGTTCCCTTTTCTTATGCCACTCACACTCACTGGACCCCCTCCTTTTCCCTTCTCAGTAAGTCCCCCTCATACTTGCACATTAAACAACAACAACAACAACAAGCATACAAACACATTTGACCATCCATAGTTTATCTAGGGTTGCTCTCGTGAGCATGGATGCGGTGATACTTACTCAAGCATGGGCAACTGTCTATCCTTGAGGAAAAGTAACTCACTCTCACTTTGAAGATATTAATACCCAATTGCATCTCAGATAGAGGTGAGCTCTATGAGCCTCTCTCCACCCATACTGGAATGTTGATAGGCTTGATATTGTGCAGGCTTTATATAGACAACCACATTTAATGTGAGTTCACAAGTACAGCAGTCATGTCATGTCAAGAAGACTACATTTCATAGCATATCTTTTTTAAAAGACATTTTCTTTATTTACATTTCAAAAGTTATCTCCTTTCCTAGTTTCCCCTCCGAAAATTGCCTATGCCCTCCCCCATACCCCTGGTTCCCAACACATCTACTACTGCTTCCTGTCCCTGGCACTCCCCTATACTGGGGCATAGAACCTACACAGGACCAAGGGCCTCTCCTCCCATTGATGAACAACTAGGCCATCCTCTACTACATATGCAGCTAGAGCCATGAGGCCCACCATGTGCTTTCTTTGATTGGAGGTTTAGTCTCCGGGAGCTCTGAAGGTACAGGTTAATTCGTGTTGTTGTTCCTCAAATGGGGCTGCAAACCTCTTCAGCTCCTTAGGTTTTTCTCTAGCTCCTTCAATGGGACCCTGTGCTTCATCCAATGGATGGCTGTGAGCATCCACTTCTGTATTTGTTAGGCACTAGCAGAGCCTCTCAGAAGACAGCTTTATCAGTCTCCTGACAGCTAGATCTTGTTGGCATCCACAATAGTTTCTGGGTTTAGTGGTTGTTTATGGGATAGATCCCCAAGTAGGGCAGGCTCTGGATGGTCATTCCTTTAGTCTCTGCTCTGAACTTTATATCCTTAATTTTTTCCATGGGTATTTGTTCCTACTTCATGGGGAAAGAGACTTGAAGATAGGGCACAGGGAAAATTTTTCTGAACAGAACACCAGTGACTTGCACTGTAAGATTCAGTCTAGACAAATGGGACCTCCTAAAATTGCAAAGCTTCTGTAAACAAAGGACACTATCAATAAGACAAACAGGCATCAAACAGATTGGGAAAAAGAGCTTTACCAATCCTAAATCCCACAGGGGGCTAAATGCCAGTATATAAAAGGAACTTAAGAAGTTAGAATCCAGAGAAACAAATAACCCTATTAAAAAATGGGGTACAAACCACTCTGGAAGTCAGTCTGGCAGTTCCTTAGAAAATTGGATAAAGTACTACAGGAGGATCCAACAATACCTCTCCTGGGCATATACCCAGAAGATGTTCCAACTGGTAATAAGAAAACATGCTCCACTGTGTGCATAGCAGCCTTATTTATAATAGCCAGAAGCTGGAAAGAAACCAGATGTCCCTCAACAGAGGAATGGATACAGAAAATGTGGTACATTTACACAATGGAGTATTACTCTGCTATTAAAAACAATGAATTTATAAAATTCACAGTCATCTTTATGAAATTCATGGGCAAATGGATGTATCTGGAGGATATCATCCTTAGTGAGGTAATCCAATCACAAAAGAAGTCACTAGATACGCACTCACTCACAAGCAAATATTAGCACAGAATCTTAGAATACCCAAGATAGAATTTGCAAAACACAAGAAAATCAAAAGAAGGAAGACCAATGTGTGGACATTTCATTCCTCCTTAGAACAGGGAACAATATACCCATGAAAGGAGTTAAAGAGACAAAGTTTGGAGCTAAGATGAAAGGATGGACTATCCAGAGACTACCCCAACCAGGGATCCATCCCATAATCAGTCACCAAACCCAGGCACTATTGCATATGCCAACAAGAGTTTGCTGAAGAGACCCTGATGTAACTGTCTCATATGAGGCTATGCCAGTGCCTGGCAAATACAGAAGTGGATGCTCACAGTCATCTATATGATGGAACACAGGGCCCTCAATGGAGAAGCTAGAGAAAGTACCACAGGACCTGAAGGGGTCTGCAACCCTATAAGAGGAACAACAATATGATCTAACCAGAAACTCCAGAGCTTGTATCTCTCTCTAGCTGCATATGTAGCAGAAGATGGCCTAGTTGGCCATCATTGGGAAGAGAGGTCCCTTGGTATTGCAAACTTTATATGCCCCAATACAAGGCACATATGCCAGAGCCAAGAAGTGGGAGTGGGTGGGTAGGGGAACAGGGCAAGGGGAGGGTATAGGGAACTTTCGGGATAGCATTTGAAATGTAAATTAAGAAAACAACTAATAAAAAAAAGTAAAAAAAAAAAAAAAAAAAAAAAAACACCCCAAGGGGGAAAAAATGGGGTACAGAACCAGGTGGTGGTGGTGCATGCCTGTAGGCAGCTGCGGCTCTGTGCAGCCTCGGCCTCGTAGGCAGCCGAGGCTCCATAGAGCCGCCTCTCTGAGAAGCTCTGGATCTGAGAAGCCCTGGCTCTGAGAGGCCCCAGGTTATCTGCCATTACAAGATGGCGGGGGACCGGCTGGCTGTCAGGGAAGAGAGCCTAGTGCACATGCGCAGCTCTCTTCAGGCTCTCCTCAAATGATAGCCCCTCCTGAATGGGCAATATGCAAATGAGGCGCGGTTTGTGGCACCAATGAACGGGCCATATGCTAATGTGATGTAGCTTGGTGCAACAATCTGCAACCACTACAACACCCTCCCCCTTCCCTGGGAGAGTATATAAGCAGCAGCTCTGCTGCTTTCCAGGGTCCTGGGAATCTACATTCAAGGTGCTCCAGAATAAAGCTGACTGAGAAGATCCTGGTGGTGGCGTGACTTTCTTGCTGGTTGAGGGAAGTGCGTCGCACAGGCTTTTAATCTAGGCACTTTGGAGGAAAAGGCAGGCAGATTTCTGAGTTTGAGGCCATCCTGGTCTATAGAGTCAGTTCCAGGATAGCCAGGGCTATACAGAGAAACCCTGTCTCAAAAACCAAACCAAACCAAACAAAACAAAACAAAAAATGGGGTACAGAGCTAAACAGAATTCTCAACTGAGGAATACTGAATGTCTGAGAATCACCTAAAATACCATTCAACGTCCTCAATCATCAGGAAAATCCAAATCAAAACAACCCTGAAATTCCACCTCTTACCAGTCAGAATGGTGATGATCAAAAACTCAGGTGACAGCAGATGCTGGTCAGGGTGATCAGAAAGGGATACACTCCTCCATTGCTGGTGGGATTGTAAGCTCTTACAATCACTCTGGAAATCATTTTGCTGGTTTCTCAGAAAATTGGACATAGTGTTACCAGAAGATCCTGCAATACCACTTTTGGGCCTATACCCAGAAGATGCTCGAACTTGTAATAAGAAAACATGCTCCACTATGTTCATAGCAGCTTTATTTATAATAGCCAGAAGCTGGAAAGAACCCAGATGTCCCTCAAAAGAGAAATGGATAAAGAAAATATGGTACATTTACACAATGGTCAACTATGCAACTAATAAAAACAATGTACTTATGAAATCTTAGACAAATGGATGGATCTGGGGGATATTATCCTAAGTGAGGTAACCCAATCACAAAAGAACACACATGACATGTACTTACTAAGAAGTTGATATTAACCCAGAAGCTCACAAGTCCCTATGATTTCTTTAGTAGGGATATAGATATTAAACCTATAATGGGGGCGGGGGTTGTTCAAGCTACATGGCTGAGTTTCTGCTTCAACATTCACAGCAATTTTTTTATTAACTTGTCATCATTTCATCTATAAATTGTCAGCTAGAAATACAGACACTGTACTATATTTTTCAGTTCTTTGATGGTCAAAATGAAGGCATCAAAAGGAGCACAGAGAATCAGTGTTTCTGTATGTATGTGTGATGCAACAAGTTTAAGGCAAGCCTGTGAAATTGATCATTACACAGACTGAGCAGGTTGTATTTGAACATAAATAAATATGCATGCATCGTGTGTGTGTGTGTGTGTGTGTGTGTGTGTGTGTGTGTGTGTGTACACTTTGTTCACATTATAACAATTAGTGAAAATAAGAGATCATAAACTTGAAGGAGACTGGAGTATATGGGAGATTTTGAAAGTAGGAAATATAAGAGAGATCAAATTATAATCTCAAACAAAAAATACAAGAAGGGATGTAAATGTTGTTTAGCTTTAGATTAGTTTCTGTAAGTTTGCTGTAGTTCTGTAAGTTCTGTAGTTGCTGTAAGTTTGATCCCACTATAAAAATCAAATATATTCTTTAAATTAGTAAAAGAGCACAATGATTTAAAGGGCTGGGAGCATATTCTATATATTTTTAGGTATAAATTCCAAGACACATTGAACTTCATGTACCCATCCATCTAATATTTAACTATATCTAAACCTTATTAAAGCTTGATCATTCTAATCCTAGACTGAAAAGCTCAACATAAATACTTTTAATATCTATCTACGAGAACATGAATGTTATGCACCTAAGTAAGTTTGTCCAGATGACATTTCCAGCCTGAGGTATGTATAAAAATCTTATTGATAAACACCAAAGAATTAAAATATATCCTCCAAAATTTGTGCACTGAAGCTTGAATTTATATTTTAATAGCACTTTGAAGTGAGACTTTGGGGTGGTTAGTTAAGTAAGTAAGACTATTGAAAACAATAGAGTTTATGACATGTAACAACCTCTGTGAGTAGATGGGAAGAACTGAGAAGCTCTTCCACCTCTCTCCATGTGAGAACATAACAATAAATCTATTCAGTCTATAAACAAGACCAAAGCCTTAACCAGAGATCTGAACTGGCTCAGAGCTCAGTCTTGAACTTTGTAGCTATAGAACTACGTGGAAAGAATTCTTACTATTGAATCTACCCATTCTATTTTATTTCGTCAGGGCAGTGCAGGCTAAGTAACATAAAGAGAGATTGTTAATTGAGGTCTCCGATGGCTGCTGAGAGCCTCAGAGATGCAGGAGAACAAACTGGCTGATTATAGCAGCAGATACGGTTTCTCTTGAGGATTGGGAGGCCCGTATGCTTCTTTCCTTTGCATGAGGGAAGCATAGCTGTGACTACTCTCATAGGTTTGGAGTTATCAGTAATCTTGGACACTTTTCCTCCTTCACATCATGATGGTCTTTTTTGTGTACCTCTTAGTGTGTCGCATTTCCTTCTATAGGAACACAAGTCCTTTAGTTTAAGGCTCTCCTTGATTCAATAGAATGGGATTCTAAATTAATTACAGCTATAAATTAATATTTTGAAATAAGGCATTCTGGTTGAACATGAAATTTTGTGGAGTACAATTTTATCTATTACTGCTCATAACTGAGTTCATTTTTTTGATAAACATAAAATACTTGTAAGAATTATAGTTGTGGGCTTCCTAAAGGATAAAGATGATGTTCATTCATTATATGTTATATCCTTAACTTGTTTGGGTCATGTAGTTTATTTTCTCTTTCTCTATTTTTCCATTTGTTCAGAAGTCTGTGACATAAACATGAAAAAAGACAAGGTCTTCATTAGAATAATACTTTAGGGATTGCAGGATTGATGTTCTCTTTCTTACACATTTGATGTTCACTTATGTATTCATGCACTAAAATAAGTAACCCCCTTCCTCTTTACTTCCTAGTTAGTGTGTTTATGTTAAAGGCAATCAATATTAATCCTAAAGAGGAGAAATATTCCAATAAATATAAAGGGCATATATAAAAATAAAAATGAACAGTTCATCAGAAAAATGTTGCACACATATGTTTTCCTACATAATTGATGCCTTATCTGGCGTCCAAGGGAGGGGAGGCAGTTGGTCCTGTAGAGGCTTGATGCCCCAGCATAGGGGGATACTATAGTGGTGAGGCAGAATTGGGTAGGTGGTGTGAGAGGCAAAGGGGAAGGCAGATGGGATTGGAGTTTGCAGAGAGAGAGACCAGGAAGGGGGACAATATTTGAAATATAAAAAAATAAAATACCCCCCCCCAAAAAAAGAAAAGAATAAAAGAAATGCTCATCAATACAAAACCATAATTAAGACACAAAATTTAAGTAGCAATGCATTTTCCTCAACAGTTATAAGATGTTTTCTCCAAC
Organism: Mus minutoides; assembly: GCA_902729485.2. Taxonomy (NCBI): domain Eukaryota; kingdom Metazoa; phylum Chordata; class Mammalia; order Rodentia; family Muridae; genus Mus; species Mus minutoides. The sequence continues at coordinate 472,601 of LR749981.1, forward strand.
ATTGTAGAATGCATATTCATTCTTTTAAAGTATATTTGAGAAATTCACCAAAATAAGCAATAGTATAAGCAACTAAAAGGTGTCCTATCAGAAGGAGGACACTAAGACAACAGAGCGCACTAACTCAAGTATGCAGCCTCACATGGGCTCTCAGAAATTTTAACTGGCAGCACCTGTGCTGTGTGGTCTGCACAGGTCATCTGTATAAGCCTATATGCAGGCTGGAACTCCTAAGAGTGGAAGCAGCTGTGTCTCTCAGTTTTTAGCCTGGTCTTGGGATTCTTTTCCTCTTATTGGGTTGCCTTGTCCAGCCTTGGTATGAGGACTTTTACCTTCTCTTATTGTATCTTGTTTTGTCCCATTGGGCTGTCTTCTAGTGGATATCTGCTCTTTTCTGAAGAGGAAATGAAGAGAGAGTAGATTTGGGGTAAAAGGGAGGTATGTGGAAGGGAGCTGAGAAGAGCAAAGGATTGTGGTCAGAATGTAGTATATGAGAAAAGAACATATTTTCAAAACAAAACAAAACAAACAAAAAAAGTGTGTCACTGAATGTAAAACTGCGAAAACAAACAATGAATTCTTTCCTTGTGGAAAAATTACATAAGAAATTAGTTCAATATTTTCAAATATTTTGCATTGTAGGAATGCTTTATGACAACTCTAAAAATGGCAGTTAACATCTTATTAAATGCTATGAATTCTAGAGAAATAAAGAAAAAATTCTAAAAGAGTCAAGAAAATTAGACTCAAGAACAAATTAATCTTTTAAAAATTTATTTTATATGGGACTCTTTAAGTTTATACTATATACAGATATTGGCCTGCAGTTGTACAGATCAAGGGTCAAGAGAGCTATATCCAGCAATACATGTTCCTCTTAGACTACCTATGTATATTTTTGTTATTATCCACATATTAGTTATCATGGTTCTATTTTAAAAGCTTCCACCATCTCTTCCTGACATAGGACAGACATCACCAGTGCTCCTGACAGTGGAAAATAAGGACTTCCCCAAATATGTTAATCCCATTATTTGTTGGCTATTTTACCCAGCTCCAACACAATTGAAGTCATTAGGAAGGGATAAAAAGCTCGGGTTCTGTCAATATCTAACTGTGAAAATAGCAGGAGTGTTCTAGGTGACTGGCTGCTGAACAACCCAGCCCCTTTGCTGCGGTGTTGCTATTGTTGATATGCAAGCAGGAACAGAGGTGTCATTTCTTGTTGAAAACTTTTTGGGGAAAAAAACAAGTCTCCTACTGCAGACATGGTGTTTCAAGAATCAGACAAAATATACTTCATGGAAAATCTATTTTGAGCTCGACATTCATTTGAAAAGCTAAAACTAGCATCCGGATAAAAAAAGGAAGGGATGAAACATCAAACTCAAAATATCTTCCTATATTGTGACATTTTAGCAAATGTAAATGAAACCACCTTTAAGGCTGTCACAAGTAAAGAGATCCAACTGGGGTCCTGATGACTGAAGAGATGTTAAAGAATCTCTCATCAGCAGACCACAAAGAATACAGCAAAAGCTATCAGTAATATGCAGATGTTATCAGGATATGACTTCAGCACAGCCCTGAATCCCAATGGAGACAAAACTGCAGATGTTTAACTTATTACAGGAACCAACTGCAAATTCTGTTTTGATTCTTCCCCTTTATAAGGTTTGATTCTTTTTTTAAAGACATATGAATTGCACTTTGAAGAACTTCCTCCAGCCTCAGTTACTTTAAACATTTAAATGCTTGCTACTAGATACAAGGTTTTCTGAATAATTTGACATGCAATTTACTATAGGGTATGGGCAGTGTGAAAACTAGCAGAGGAAAGATGTGTTTAAGCATCCTTGCAAATGGTAGCAGAAGATTTATTATTGCATAGTAATGGAGCTCAAGATGTGAGATAGAGACCCAAAGAATAATGTATCAACAAACCTACTTAACATCTGCTTAACTCTTGGCAAAACACAAGAACACAAAAGAACTGAAATTTGTTCATCAAAGTTGAACATATTTGGAGATGCAAACAGAGCAGTTTTCCCCTGTCATCTGCTTTATTTTTAAGTTACAGAATAAAGTTTTAATAAATTATTCATGTTTTCAAATGGAGGTATTTGAATGGTCCTTCTTGATTCTTTGATCCTTTTGGGTGACTTTTGTGTTTTATACCTTGATGAGCAGCCAATTATAAAACCATAAAAAGGTTAAATATGTCATTTTTCATGGTAATTGGTTTAAATATACTGTTTCCAATAAAATTTTGTTTTTAGGAAATATCTTAAACCATGAGTTTTGTACAGATGTGGTTTGCTTTTGTCTTTGAGTGGATGTCAGCAGGTGGAATGCAGGTGAAGCTGGCATTTTCTTCTATCCCATCTTCACCGCACTCTGTCTTCTTGGTACCCACAGTTAGCAGTTTTTATTTTCTGTAAGGGAGGCAGAAGGACCTGCCACTTCAGGAGCTTTATGCCCACAAGTCAATACTTACTTTCCATAAGATGAAAAGTCAGAATAAACGTAGAGACATGAATTAAAGATTACCATAGTAGAATGATCTAGTGAAGATTAAAAAGATAAATGTAATTTTCCTTTATTTGTATTTGACCTTTATTCTATACAGAATATATAACATATACCTGAAATAATAAGTATCATTAAGTATACCAAAGAATTGCACTCAACCTTCTGTGTGATTATGAGCGAGTGTGATTTTGAAAAAGATAAAAGTCATGCATATACCATACTAAGATGAAAACTGGCTCAACAGGTATTCGTAAAATATGGTCTCTCAAGATCTATCAAAATCAAGTCTAGAACATGCACTAACACTTATTGCACTTTCCAAAGGAAAGACACAGTTGACATACAGAATTTTAAATGTATTATATAATTATTGCATATTATTCTATACTATAAATCAATATAATTTCAATTTATTGGCTTCAAAGCAAAACAAATAATATTCAAGATTCTTATTAGCTTTATAGCAAATTGAACTATTGGTATTTACTTGTATCAAATGCAGCAGAAAGTGAACATGGCTCATTTTTAAAAGTTAGCTCATAAGAGATGCAACGTGTTTACATGTCTAGTTCTAGTACCAAGTCAATACTTGGCACATTAATATTGCTCAGTAATATTTCACCTCAACCCCAAACCAGAGCAAAGAACTTGTACTAGATAGTAGACATAGAAAAGATGAAACTATTTGAGTAATTTATTATTCTTTTTCTTAAGGTATACGCAATTTAAAAAAAAAAGTTATGTATTTTCATGCCAGCCTGGACAGCTACAGAGTGAATGGAAACAATCTTTAGTATAAGATAATTCCAAATTTTGCCAAGATGTGACCAGCTGAAAAACTCAAAATAAAGTTAAGAGATGCTATCTGCCACAGGGATTACCACAATACATGTAGGATCAAAGAAAATTCCACATTTTACCCTGGTGATTAGCTGTAATTAAATAAAGTAAGTCTTTTTAAACTTCATTAGCAGCAAGGCGTTTGCTACAGCAGAGTGGGCACAAATCATCCATTCTTAATTAAAAGATAATCCACAGGATGGCCATAATCTTCTTCTAAAAATACACCATTTCCCCCTGAAAGATTTTCTCATCAAATAAGGATAAATAACAGTTTCTATGAGTTTAAGGCGTAAAGGAAGGGATGCCCCTCCATTTGCTTGAGTGAGTTCTGAATGTGGCTGAGAGCATGCTATTATCTAAAATGGTAGAATACCTCACATCAGCAAAGTCTGACATAAATCTTTGAAAAGAAAGACATTGCATATGTATGAGCTGAAATAGATATGACACTGTTGGCACATTAATATTCTTGTCACTAGGGATTTTCAAACTTTTAAGGAAAAGATGGGAATGAATTCAGACTGTAGCTGGTAAAATACACTAACATATAGTAGGGCAATTAGGCATCACTGACCATAACCAGATACGTGCAAAAGCAAAAGGTTCTTCTGACTTTTGCATTTGCTAAAACATGACTACAGACGCATCACCTGGGAATGTGAAAAATAATTAATTTGGCTTAGATTTGGCATTGCTCTTCTAAGTATACTAATAGGAATATTCCATTAATACCAATCCCAATAAGTAGGAGAGGATGGTTTTATTTTTCCTTGTGTAGCCTCTGTGGTGATCCATAGGTAACAGATGTTTCCACTCATTTCAAAACAACCCTCATTAAAAATAACTGTGGGACCTAACTGAATATTTGTCCACATAGGCTAATCTGTACAGAAAATAATTCTATGTATTGTACATCCTACAATTATTTCTTTTTCTGATTTTTGCTAGCTTATATTTTTCCTGTTTATATTTTACAAAACTTTTCTAGAAGTAACTGAACACACACACACACACACACAATCTTCTACTTACTCCACATTTGTACAGACTTGCTCTAGTTTTAAAGTACCTACTTACAAATAACACCCATATTTTGATAAGCCTCGTAAATAATCAAATTTTGTAACACCAGTCCTTACCAAGAAATATGACATCACCATTGAATTTGATTATATTCTATGAAAGTGGATTTCTGTTGAAATAGAAGACCTTTTATTTTGGTAAAAAACATATGTTTTAATCCAGTGAGTATTCATGAATAGTTTCTTTCAAGTATTTACTGAAAGCTTTGTGGACACACTGATAGAGTCTAGGGAGGCTTGGTCTGAACTGACAGCAGTTGCCCAGATGGAGTCGGGTGGGGGGGAACCTCTTCAAACTTCAAACTTCTCCTTCAACAAAAAGAAATGAAATAATGTCTGACACAGGCCTCTCAAATAAACATGAAGGCAAACAGGCAAGTGTATGTGCTATGAAAGAACAGCGTTTTTCACTTGCAAATATCTAATTTTCCTTTTATCTTACTTACTATGTCTTACTACATATCAAAGATATACTTACATCAATATTTTAAAGCCAACTTAATATGTGACTGTATTTTTGGTGCATTTAACTCCTTTATTAGACAAATGATATTCATCATTTCATGCATGAATATCTTAAAGAAGAAACATGTCTCTGGTATTAAGGTATTGGTATAAATTCAAATGGAAACAAGGCCATTTAGACATTTTAAATGCTTTCTTTTATGTTAACTTATAGCTGAAAATAATGAATAGCAGCCTTTCTTCTCCTGGCGTGTTTGAGATAATTTGCATGTTTTTGAAATGGCTTAAATATTTTTCCACCCACCCAAGATAGAATGATTCAAAGAGGGAAAGAAAAAAATGTTCATTTTCTTTTGTTGTGGTCATTTTTTATTGTCTCATACAGTACTTGGGAATACAATGGTATATTGTTTAAAGGAAAATAAAATAGTCCAATCATATTAAAGTGTATTAAATTTTCATTAGAAAGTAACTGTGAAGCAAAGAATCTACTTATTATAGGATACATACTGTGGCATGCTGTAAGTACTGATACCTATATGTGATAACCAAGTAAAGTGGACACAAAAAAAGAACACTCCTCAGGCCATGTCTGCAGCTATTAGATACAATTCAAAAACAGATGTAATATTTTTCCAAATATATTAATACAGAGAAATATTTGATTGAAAATATTTCTTGGGATGACCTCTTCCAACCTATCAGTCCAGGCTGGTTGAATTTAATGTGATAATGTATTGCTTTGTAAAGAAGAGGTAGTTCAAAGGAAATAGCATTCCACAGAAGTCAGTGAATTCATTTTTATCGTGTATGAGCACCTATTAATGATTTCAACTTTTGTGAACACTGAGATTTTTTTCATCTTGGTATTTAAAATGTGTGGCTTCAACCACAAAGTACAATATTGTTTGCATATTTGTTTTACTATGTTATTGAGTTTTTATACCTCTACCATCCTTCCAATCCTTATTTAACTCTAATCATTTCCAACTGCATCCCCCCAAACACTAGGTTCTGCTGACTAGACACATCATGTTTCTTGGGGCAAGTCCAGTCTTTGTCATCAGGATATCTCCAACTTCTTGTGAAA